>JAXLNO010003670.1:0-5000 GCA_038087875.1 Malacoraja senta
GCCTGTCCAACCCCTTGAGAATTTTGTAAGTTTCTATAAGATCCCCCCTCAATCTCCTAAATTCTAGCGAGTACAAGCCGACTCTATCCAGTCTTTCTTCATATGAAAGTCCTGACATCCTAGGAATCAGTCTGGTGAACCTTCTCTGCACTCCCTCTATTGCAATAATGTCTTTCCTCAGATTTGTAGACCAAAACTGTACGCAATACTCCAGGTGTGGTTTCACCAAGACCCTGTACAACTGCAGTAGAACCTCCCTGCTCCTATACTCAAATCCTTTTGCTATGAATGCTAACATACCATTCGCTTTCTTCACTGCCTGCTGCACCTGCATGCCTACTTTCAATGACTGGTGTACCATGACACCCAGGTCTCGTTGCATCTCCCCTTTTCCTAATCGGCCACCATTTAGATAATAGTCTGCTTTCCTGTTTTTGCCACCAAAGTGATAACCTCACATTTATCCACATTATACTGCCTGCCATGCATTTGCCCACTCACCCAGCCTATCCAAGTCACCTTGCAGCCTCCTAGCATCCTCCTCACAGCTAACACTGCCCACCAGCTTTGTGTCATCCGCAAACTTGGAGATGTTGCATTCAATTCCCTCGTCCAAATCATTAATATATATTGTAAATAGCTGGAGTCCCAGCACTGAGCCTTGTGGTACCCCACTAGTCACTACCTGCCATTCTGAAAAGAATTTACTCCTACTCTTTGCTTCCTGTTTGCCAGCCAGTTCTCTATCCACATCAATACTGAACCCCCAATACCGAGTGCTTTAAGTTTGTATACTAATCTCTTATGTGGGACCTTGTCGAAAGCCTTCTGAAAGTCCAGATATAACACATCCATTGGTTCTCCCCTGCAGAGGAACTGTGACAAGTCTCAGGTGATCCTTTGCTATGTCATGAGCTCAGTAAATGATGGAGTCTAAATGATAGACTCTTTCACATCGGTGAGACTAAACGTTGACTGGGCGATCGTTTTGCTGAACACCTTCGCTCAGTCTGCCTGGACCTACCTGCTCTCACGGTTGCTAAACAATTTAATTCTCCTTCCAATTCCCACACAGACCTTTCTGTCCAAGGTCTCCTCCATTGTCAGAGTGAGGTTAAAAGCAAATTTGAGGAGCCCAGTGGTATGAACATTGATTTCTCTAACTTCAAGTGACCCTTGCTTTCCCTCTCTCTCTATCCCTCCCCCACCAAGTCGCACCAGCTTCACCCAACATGTAGCTAACAATGGCCAGTTTCCTGTATCATCGTTACTTTTGACATCACTTTAATTCATTGTTCTTTATCTCTCTAAAACATCCTCTATATCACTCTCTTTTCTTATCCCAACCAGTCTGAAGAAGGGTCTAGACCCGAAACGTCACCCATTCCTTCTCTCCCAACATCTGTAACATTTTTCCTGCATCTACCCAATCCAATCCTCGAAGAATTTTATATGTGTCTACAAAATCCCCTCTCATTCTTATAAATTTTAGTGAATACAGCAGAGTCGACCCATTCTTTCATCATATATCAGTCCCGCCATCCCGCCAAACCTGGCGAACCTACGCTGCACTCCCTCTTAGCAAGAATGTCCTTCCTCAAATTAGAAGACCAAAATTGTACACAATACTCCAGGTGTGATCTCACCAGGGCCCTGTACAACTGCAGTAGGACCTTCTTGCTCCTAAACTGAAAGCCTCAGACAGAGTATTGTGTAGAAGTTGGGAGATCATCGTACAGTTGTATAAGACGTTGATGAAAGTACATTTCGAAACATAGAAACATAGAAAATAGGTGCAGGGGTAGGCCATTCGGGCCTTCGAGCCTGCACCGCCATTCAATATGATCATGGCTGATCATCCAACTCAGTATCCTGTACCTGCCTTCTCTCCATACCCCCTGATCCCTTTAGCCACAAGGGCCACATCTAACTCCCTCTTAAATATAGCCAATGAACTGGCCTCAACTACCTTCTGTGGCAGAGAATTCCACAGATTCACCACTCTCTGTGTGAAAAATGTTTTTCTCATCTCGGTTCTAAAAGACTTCCCCCTTATCCTTAAACTGTGACCCCTTGTTCTGGACTTCCCCAACATCGGGAACAATCTTCCTGCATCTAGCCTGTCCAACCCCTTAAGAATTTTGTAAGTTTCTATAATCTTCTCAATCTTCTCAATCTTCTAAATGCTAGCGAGTACAAGCGAGTATAACATTTAGAGTATTGTGTTCAGTTTTGGTCACCGTGCAAATATGTTGTCAAACTGGAAAGGGTGCAGAGAAGATTAACGAGGCTGTTGCTAGGATACGAGGGTCTGAGCTATAGAGGGAGATTGGGCAGGACAGGACATTATTCCTTGGAGCGCAGGAGGGTGAGGAGTGAATTATAGAGATGTACAAAATCATGAGAGGAATAGATCAGGTAAATACACAGACGAGGGAATTAAATAACAAGTTAGATGAGGGAACTATGTAATTGACGATTTAGACGAGGGAATTAAATGTAACATCTCTACGTTTGCGGATGACACATACTATAGCTATGTGGCAGTGTGAGCCGTGAGGAGGATGCTATGAGGCTGCATGGTGACTTGGATAGGTTGGGTGATTGGGCTGAAGCATGGCAGATGCAGTATAATGTGGATCAATGTGAGGTTATCCACTTTGGTTGCAGGAACAGGAAGGCAGATTATTATCTGAATGGTGTCAGATTAGGACAAGCGGAGGTGCAACGAGACCTGGGTGTGTTTATACATCAGTCACTGAAAGTACGCATGCAGGTACAGCAGGCAGTAAAGAAAGCCAATGGCATATTGGCCTTCATTGCGAGATGATCTGAGTTTAGAAACAAGGAGGTCCTACTGCATTTGTACAAGGTCCTGGTGAGACCACACCTGGAGTATTGTGTGCAATTTTGGTCTCCTAATTTGAGGAAGGACATTATTGCCATTGAGGGAATGCAGTGTAGGTTCACAAGATTAATTCCCGGGATGGCGGGACTGACATATGATGAAATAATGGGTCGACTGGGCTTGTATTCGCTGGAATTTTGAAGGATGAGAGGGGATTTCAAAGAAACATGCAAAATTCTTAGAGGATTATACAGGGTAGATGATGGAAATATGTTCCCGCTGTTGGGGGAGTCCAGAACCAGGGGTCACAGTTTAAGAATTAGGACTGAGACGAGTAAAGACATTTTTAACCCGGAGAGTTGTGAATCTGTGAAATTCTCTGCCACAGAAAGCAGTGGAGGTGAAACCACTGGATGTTTTCAAGATTCTGTTAGATTTAGCTCTTAGGGCTGAGGGAATCAAGGGATATGGGGAAAAAGCAGGAACGGGTACTGGTTTTGGATGATCAGCCATGATAGTATTGAATGGCCGTTCGGACTCAAAGGGCCGAATGGCCTACTCCTGCACCTATTTTCTATGGTTCTTTATTTCTATCTTTCTAGTCAGGAAAATGTAGGTAAACTGTTGACACTGAAGGCAGATAGATCCCCAGGGCCTAATGGCCTTTATCACAGAGTACCCAAGGAGGTGGCCCTAGAAATCGTGGATGCATTGGTGATCATTGTCCAATGTTCTATAGATTCTGGATCAGTTCCCGTGGACTGGAGGGGAGCTAATGTAACGTCACAGTTTACGAAAGGATGGAGAGAGAAAACAGGGCATCATAGACAGTTAGCCTGATATCGGTAGTGGGGAACATGTTTGTGGCCCCCCTCCCTCTCCCCACTACCTCTCCCACTCATTCTCCCCCACCTCTCCCACCTCCCCCTCCCACGTCTCTCTCCCCCTCTCCCCCTCCCATCCCTCCACCCCTCTCCCCCTCCATCTCCATTTCCCTCTCCCCCTCATTCTCCCCCACGCCTCCTACCTCCCTCTCCCAGCCCTCTCTCCCCCCCTCCCTCTTCCCCTCCCCTGCCTCTACCCTCTCTCCTCCTCCATCTCCATCTCCCTCTACACCTGCGACTACGAATCCCTCTCCCCCTCCCTCCCCTTTCTCCCTCACCCACCCTCCCCCTTCCTCTCCCGTGTCCCTTGCCCGACCTCTCCACTTAACCCTCCTCCCCCTCCCCTCCCCCTCCCTCTCCCCCTCCCCTCCCTCTCCCCCTCCCCCTCCCCCTCCCTCCCCCTCCCCCCCTCCCCCTCCACCTCCCCCTCCCCCCCCTCCCTCCCTCTCCTCCCACCCCCTCCCTCTCCCTCTCCCTCTCCCCCTCCCCCACCCTCTCCCACTCCCCCTCCAACTTCCTCTCTGTCCCTCCCCCTTCCTCTCCACCCTACCCTTCTCCACCTTCGCCTCCTCCCCCCTCTTTCCCACCCTCCCTACCTCCTCCAACTCCACTCCCTCTGACCCTGCCCCTCCTCCGCTCTCCCCCGCCACTTCCTCCCACCCAGTGCCCTCCCTCAGGCCCCCCACCTGCCCCTCCTGACCCACACTGTCCACCTCTCTGCCCATCCATCCGTTCGTCCGTCGCCCCCTCCCTCTACCTGTCCCCCCCCATTCCCTCTCCCTCCTCCTCCCTCTCTCCCACCCCTTCCCTCTGCCCCATCCTCTCACACTCCCTTAGCACCTCAGTCCCTCCCTCACCCCCTCCCTCTGCCCCTCCCCCTTCACCTCCCCACACTCTCCCCTTCTTGCTGCCCCCCCCCTCCCCGTCGCTCTCTCTTGGAAACATCCAGTGAGTTGGCCTCCACTGCCTTCTGCGGCAGCAGACAATTCCACAGCTTCACAACTCTCGGGGTGAAAAGGTTTTTCCTCATCTCGGTCCTAAATGGCCTGCCCCTTATTCTTAAACCATGACCCCTGTTTCTGGCCTCCCCCAGAAACATATTTCCTGCATCTAGCCTGTCCAATCTCTTAAGAATTTTTTATCTTTCCAAAAGATCCACTCTCATCCGTCTAATTTCCAGTCCAGTCGACCCATTCTTTCATCACTTGTCAATCAAGCCATCCAGGGAATGAAGTCGTCAAGTCAAGTCACTTTTACTTCTATAGCAC
>JAXLNO010003670.1:10000-19903 GCA_038087875.1 Malacoraja senta
GGGATGAGGAGCGTGCCACAGGTCATGAGATTTCAGACCCCGATTCTGACGGTGAGGCTGTACAAGCTGATACTGTACGTGATTTGTCACGGTAGCCGTGATGTACGTGATGTACAGATGTTCCACCCCTGGCAGTACGATTCGCTGCCCCGTCAGGGTCAGGAGAGCCATTAGAAGAGAATTGGCCTCCCTAATAAATTACTTGGTTTCCCATCAGCTGGAACAGCAGGAAATGGATGAGAATGCAAGAAAATATGAGTTGAGTATGACTATGAGAACTCAAGAATTGAAATTGCAGAGAATATTAAAGCTGCTGGGTTCTGGAATAACTGCTTTTGCCAGAATAGCGAAGCACTGGGTTTGCTATGCAGCACCCACTTCAAGATCAATTGTCTGAGGAAAGGTGCTATACGGCCTACTATGAATCCGAAATTCGCAGCACTCTGCAAACCAAGTAATGTACAATTATCCAACTTACTCTTTGGAGAGATCTCGGGAGACGTGTTAAAGAGTTGGAAGATGAAGCGAAAACAGGATTGATGAAAACATCAATGGTTGCAAAGTCTGTAAAGAGGAGGTATCCTTTCAGACGTCATACGGATCCTGGACCAGGACCAAGTCGCTCATTAACGCAGGGACGTAGCTGGCGGCCTGCAGTGGGAGCAAGAACCGGGGGGGGGGGGGTGCTTCCGGGAGAATCCAGGGATCTCAGAGTACTCAAATGACTCAAGAGGTAGGTGGACCTGGTTCTCTAGGAACATACTAAACCGGATTAAGTCCAAAAGTTGGAGGCAGATTATGTCTCTTCTATAACAATTGGAAGAAGATTACTTCAGATGTGGTAATTCTGAATAGTATACAAGGATTTCGAATTGAATTCAATCCAAATTATGATTTGCCTGTCCAGCATGTTCCTAGCAGAACTCTCCACTTCTTCGGCATGGACTTGAAGGGCCGAGATGGCCTGTTTCCCTGCTGTAATTGTCATATGGTTTGCACAAAAAGAAGTGATGGAGGTTCAAGCTGCGTTTCAAACCCTATATATAAAAGGTGTTATTGAAGAATCAGTCTACCAAATTCACCAATTTGTGTCAAATATATTCCCTCAATCAAAAATGGATGGAGGATGTAGGATTATTCTAGACTTGACAAGTCTGAATCCTTTTGTTTAATTTAAACATTTTAAAAGGGAGACATTTGTGACTGCCAAACAACTTATTTCAGAAGCATGTCATATGGCAACTATAGATTTAAAAGATACATATTATTCAGTATCTTAAATTTACATGGATGAACCAGTTATGGCAGTTCAAAGCTTTGCCTAAAGGGTTAACGTCCGCTCCCAGAATATTCACAAAATTATTAAAACCAATTCTGGGGTTGCTGAGAAGCCAGGGGCATGTACTAATGGCATATTTTGGATGATGTCCTGATTATAGGAAGGACAAAACAGTCAACAGAAGCATCTGTTGCAATTGTGAAATCAACTTTTGAATGTTTGGGGTTTATAATTCATCCAAAGAAATCAAGGTTAACACCATGTACCTCGATTGATTATTTGGGTTCACAATTGATTCAGTCCAAATGAAAATTACTTTGCCCAGTGAAAAAAGGGTGGAGTTGATTAAAGATTGCAGTAATCTGTTAAACGAGCAAAAACCCTCAATCAGACAGGTGGCTCGAGTACTGGGAAAATTAGTAGCAGCATTCCCAGCAGTCCAATACGGTCCATTACATTATCAACAGCTGCAGAGAGTTAAAGAACAGGCACTGAGAATGCATGTTGGTCATTTTGATAGAACCGTGCAACTAACAACAAATGCTGTTTCTGATCTGCAGTGGTGGATTCTACATGTCTCAAGCAGTTCCAGCAAAGTGCTGATTGAACAACGTTCCATGATATTACAAACTGATGCCAGTGCACTAGGATGGGGTGCAACTGACTTAGCATCTAGCTGCGGAGGCAGATGGAATCAGGAAGAGACATTGTTACTGCAGACATGGGGAGTTAACTATTTGGAGTTTTAGGATGCTTCTATGGAATCCAAGCTTATTGTTCTAACACAACTAAAAGGCATGTTCAAGTTCAAATTGATAAACACAACAGCAGTTGCCTATATTAATGATATGGATGGAATCAAGTTGGGGTCATGTGACAAAATGGCTGATCAACTTTGGTCTGGGTGTATTGAAAAGAACATTTGGATTTCAGCTATCTACCAGGTAGAATGAACACGATAGCAGACACCAGGTCACGAAAGTTCCATGATAATAAGAATGGATGTTGAATCGAGAGGTATTCAATGATATAGTAATCAGATTTGGAATGCCCGACATTGACTTGTTTGCATCTAGACTGAATCATCAGCTATCGAGATATGTCTCATGGGAATCAGATCCAGGAGCAGTGGCGACTGATTCTTTCTCGCTACATTGGGGTGGTATGTTTTCATATATATTTCCATTTTTGTGCCTCATAAGCTAGTGTTTGCTTAAAATCAGGCAAGATGCTGTTTCAGGGGTATTGGTAGTACCAGATTGGCCTACACAGCCATGGTATCCGTTGATATCAGAATTAACAACACAAATGTTGATGAAAGTCCCAAAAAGGAGTAATTTATTGCTGCACCCTGTAACAGGGGAAGAACATCCATTATATGATCGTTTGGATTTGTTGATTTGCAGGTTTTAAGAAGGCCTTTTTTGGGGCGAGGACTGTCTGAGCGTACTGTGGACATGCTTACGGCAGCCTGGAGGAAGAGCACTCAAAAACAGTACCTTTCTTATATTAAGAAATGGGAAGAGTTCTGTGTACAAAAGAATGTAGAATATAATAATAATAATAATAATAATAATAACTTTTATTTACGGGCGCCTTATACCGAGGTCTCAAGGACACCTTACAGAGAATTGACAAATAAGAAACATATAATCAGAATAAAATAAATTATAAAGACATCATCATTATACAAATTAAGGACATCATCATTATACAAATTAAGGACAGAATTCATTCCAAAGACACAAAAAAAGAAAATCAGAAACACAATTTGAGGAGAGAGCAGCGGCAGCTAAACCGCGCCAGCGTCCACTCTCCCCTCCGACCGCCATCTTGAACACAGACTAACATAGACAATTACATACAAAAATCATCCCCCCACAATATAGTACTGCAGATATTTCAAATGTTTAGAATTTCTGTCAAAACTTTATTATGATGTAGGTCTGAGTTTTACTGCAATTAATTCAGCCAGAAGTGCATTGTCCTCATATTTGGTTCTGGATTCAGAAAGAAACAATTGTTTCCAGACTAATGTAAGGAATCTTTAATTCCAAACCACCGAAACCTAGGTAGATGACAATCTGGGATGTAAGTATGGTACTGAAACTACTTCGTGAATGGTCACCAAGTGTGTCTTTACCTTTGGCCAAGCTCAGTATGAAAGTATTCTGGCATGAGTGACAGCACAACGAGTGCAAACACTTGGAAAATTACAAATAGACAGTATGAAAGTAACTGAAGACAAGGTTACATTCTATATCTATGACCTATTAAAGCAAATTAGGCCAGGTGTGACAGGATTTAAAATTATGCTAGCAGCATATCCAAATGATCCTTGTCTCTGTGTTAAGACATATTTGTTACAATACATTGAGTTCACAAAGAATTTGAGAAATACGGAAACTGGGTTGTTGATCACACACAAGAAACCACACAAGAGAGCTTCAATACAGACTATTTCCAGATGGATAAAAGAAGTCTTAACAGCTGCTGGTATTAACACTTATGTTTTTACGTCTCACTCGTCTAGGGCAGCAGAAACGTCGGCGGCCAGGGCAAAATACGTCCCCGTCGACCATATCCTCGCAGTCGCCGGGTGGTCCAATGAGTTGATGTTTCAACATTTTTACCATCGGCCTATTGTTAATGCGGGATTGTTTGCAGAAACTATTTTAAGTTCTGTGTAAATTCCTCTGGTTTAAAGGGGATCTGATCAATTTCATTATTGAAATGAATTACTGCATTTGTGGTACAAATGTTATTATGAATGCATGATTGATTATTCTCGTTCCGAGTCAATCAATGCAGTGAGAAGCCGGGATTGATCTATGGCATGAAATCACAAAGCTTTAAAATCTTCACGTAGTCACTCACGTGACTCCGAAGTAAAATAGTAAGATTAAACGAGAACTTACCTAAGTTTGAAGTTTGATCTTTATTTTATGAGGAGTTACGTAGGTGATTACGTGCCCACCACGACCCTACCCTCTATCATAAAGGTCAGATGGAAGTTCTTGTATTACTCGTTTTATTATGAGACTATATTACTTCGGTTGTTGTTTTTTGTGATTTCACACCGCTGCTTTGAAGATTGACACGCAGGCGCACTGGCGGGGTTCTTCACGTAATCACCTACGTAACTCCTCATAAAATAAAGATCAAACTTCAAACTTAGGTAAGTTCTCGTTTAATCTTACTATTATATGGTGATGGGTTGTATATATGACTTAGAGATACTGTATCGTATATCAGGGGGTTTTCTTTTCTTTTTTCTTTTTCCTCTCTTTTTTTGTATGGCTTTGTAAATATTTGATTAGTGTATAAATGTAAATAATTTGGTGTACATATAGCTGCTGGTGTACATATGGTGTACATACAGCTGCTGGTGTACATATGGTGTACATATAGCTGCTGGTGTACATATGGTGTACATATAGCTGCTGGTGTACATATGGTGTACATACAGCTGCTGGTGTACATATGGTGTACATATAGCTGCTGGTGTACATATGGTGTACATATAGCTGTGGTGTACATATGGTGTACATATAGCTGCTGGTGTACATATGGTGTACATATAGCTGTGGTGTACATATGGTATACATATAGCTGCTGGTGTACATATGGTGTACATATAGCTGCTAAATCTGTATAAGATCATTATAAACAGTTGAATAAGGGGTGGGAATTAATAAGCTTTGGCTTCTTCCTGCTCCTTTTCGGACACATACGATTTCATTTGTGCCGCAAGGCTCAGTGCTGGGACCCCAGTTATTGACAATAGATATTAACAATGTAGTCAAAGGAATTAAATGTAACACCCCCGTTTGTATATGACACAAAGCTGGGTGGCAGTGTGTGCTGCGAGGAGGATGTTATTAGGCTGCAGGTTGACGGATAGGTTGGGTGAGTGGGCAGATGCATGGAAGATTCAGTATAATGTGGATAAATGTGAGGTTATCCACTTTGTTGGTAAGAACAAGAAGGCAGATACAGCAGGTAGTGAAGAAAGCTAATGGCATGTTGGCCTTCATAACAAGAGGATTTCAGTATAGGAGCAAGGAGGTCCAACTGCAGTTGTACAGGGCACTGGTAAGACCACACCTGGAGTATTGTGTACAGTATTGGTCTCCCTAATTTGAGTAAGGACATTATTGCTATAGAGGTAATGCAGCGTAGATTCACCAGCTTAATTCCCGGGATGGCGCGACTGACATATGATGAAAGAATTGATCGACTGGGCTTATATCCACTGGCATTTAGAAGGATTAGAGGGGATCTTATAGATACATATTAAAAAAAAAATTATTAGAAGTATTTTACATTACAGTAATCTGCAATAACATCAATTTATACAGTTCTTGTACCACTTCTGTTTTTCAACTTTAACAGAAAAAAAGGATAGAAAGAGCTAGCAAAGATAGTCAGTGAGTGGATGAAAGTGGTCCAGGAACACTCTTGTGAACCTAAACCACAAGAAGTAGTTAAGGAAGAAAAGAAAAAAAGAGAAAAAAGAAAATAAGATAGGACAATATGAAAGGGATGTGCCTACTTGTTATCTTTACTCACCCCTCGCCAGGTTCTAAAACCATTTATTATCATCATTTTGTAGCACCCTATGTTTGTAATAAGTCGATATATGGAGACCAAATCTTTTGGAATTGGTCTTGTTTACCTGCTAGGAGGAATCTCATATCTTCTAAATGTAACAATTCCGACATATTAGAAGTCCACATTTTTATTGCTGGCGTAGGGGCATTTTTCCAAAATTTCAATATCATTTTTTTTGCCGTTATTAAACCATAACTAAGAAAACTCCTTTGAAACGCAGTCAGCTCCAAACTTGCTTCTATTGTTCCAAAAATAATCAGTTCTGCATTCGGTTTCAGTTTTATTTTAAATAATTTAGTGAAAATTTCAAAAATTTCATTCCAAAATTTTTGAACTTTTATACAAAAAACAAAAGAATGTGCTATCGTTGATTCTTGGACTAGGCATTTATCACAGTTTGCAGAGGTATTTGGGTAAAATTTACTTAATTTAGCTTTTGAATAATATAATCTATGTAAAATTTTAAATTGAATCAGAGTATGTCTTACGTTAATCGAACATTTATGCACATATAATAGATGTCTATCCCAACTCTCTTTCGAGATTTTTATAGCTAGTTCCTGTTCCCATTTTCTTCTAATCCCGTCTGATGATGGAATTTCTATATTTAAAATGGAATTATATAGATATGATATTAAATTAGCTGATTCCGCGTTTATATTCATTATCCCATCTAATAGGTCAGGAGACATGTTTTGATATTCTCGTGTATACTTTTTCAAATAGTCACGTAGTTGAAAATATTTGAAATATTGATTACTATTCAAGTTGTATTTAAGTTGTAATTGATGAAATGTAAAAAAACTTCCATTATCATACATATCTCCAAACGTTTTAATTCCTACTCTTTCCCAATTTATAAAAGCTCTATCTATCATAGAAGGTTTAAACGAAGGGTTATTCATTATAGGTGAAAGAAGTGATAGATTTCTTAATTTTATCGTTAATTTTATTTGTTTCCAAATTCTAATTGTACTATGAATAATTGGATTTTTACTATATATTGTATTCTTCATATAAAATTCTTAAGGGATTGGACAGTCTAAATGCAGGAAAAATGTTCCCGATGTTGGAGGAGTCCAGACCCAGATGTCACAGTTTAAGAATAAAGGGTAGGCCATTTAGGACTGAGATGAGGAAAACCTTCTCCACCCAAAGAGTTGTGAATCTGTGGAATTCTCTCCCACAGAAGGATGGGGAGGCCAATTCACCAGATGTTTTCAAGAGAGTGTTAGTCATAGCTCTTAGGGCTAACGGAATCAAGGGAGATGGGGAGAAAGCAAGAACGGTGTACAGATTTTGGATGATCAGCCATGATCATATTGAATGGTGGTGCTGGCTCATGGGCCGAATGGCCTTGTCCTGCGCATATGTTCTATGTTTCTATGTTTCTATTCTGAAAGGGGAGGTGAGCAGCCAGAGCTCATAGTCCATATTACTAGCAATGACACAGGTAGGGAGGGAGATGAGGCAGGAAATGAGACAGGTGGCTGAAAAGTAACTCCAGTCTTATAATCTCACTCTGTGTAAGAAGGAACTGCAGATGCAGGTTTAATCCGAAGGTAGACACAAAATGCTGGAGTAACTCAGCGGGTCAGTATGAAGAAGGGTCTCGACCCGAAACATCACCCATTCCTTCTCACCAGAGATGCTGCCTGACCCACCCGCTGAGTTACTCCAGCATTTTGTGTCTGAGGGCGTAGAGAAGATTTACGAGGATGTTGCCAGGACACGAGGGCCTGATCTAGAGGGAGAGGTAAAAACTTTGTTATTTTTATTTCAAATGTTGGACTTTAAAGGGTTAACGCAGGTTCAGTATCCATAATGAATCTCATCTGTAATAAGGTGTCAGAACCAATGAGCTGGAACCAAGGTAAAAAGGTGAATTAACTAAAGAGCAGAAGGATCTCAGACGACAGGTACACAGTACGTTGAGAGTAGCATCACACGGAGATAGGGTGGTCAAAAAGGCTTTTGTCACATTGGCCTTCATCAGTCAGAACATTGAGTCTAGAGATGTCGTGGTCATGTTGCACATGTACAAGACGTTGGTGAGACCACATTTACAGTGTTGTGTTCAGTTTCGGACACATTAGTATCGGTAAAATGGTGTCAAGGTGGAAATGCCATAGAGAAGATTCACGAGGATGTTGCCAAGACTTGAGGGCCTGATCTAGAACAGATTCAGCAGCCTAGTGTTTTATTTCTTGGTGCACAGGAGGACGAGGGATGATATTTTCAAGGTGACTAAAATATTGAGAGATATAGATAGGGTCGACGCACAGATTAGGGGAATCAAGATCCTGAGGATAACTTTAAGATGGGGGGGGAGATTGAATAGGAACCAGAGGGGTCATTTTCACACAAAGGGTGGTGGGTGGGTGGAACCAGCTGCAAGAGGAGATGGTTCAACCCAGTACCCATATCATCATACAGTGTGGAAACAGGCCCTTCGGCCCAACTTGCCCCATTCACTCTAGTCCCACCTGCCTGCAGTTGGTCCAAATCCCTTCAAACCTATCCTATTCACATACCTATCAAACTGTGTCATAAATGGTAGGTAAGTCCCTGCCTCAACTACCTCCTCTGGCATCTTGTTCCATACATCCACCACCATTTGTGTGAAAAAGGTATCCCTCAGATTCCTATTAAATATTTTCCCCTTCACCTTAAACCTATGTCCTCTGTACCTCGATTCTTCTATTCATGGCAAGAGAATCTGTGCTTCTACCCAATATATCCCTCTCATGATCTTATACACCTCTATAAGATTACCCTTCTTCCTTCTGTGCTTCAAGGAATAGGTTCCCTGCCCACTCAACCACTCCCCATAGGCCAGACCCTGGCTGCTGCATCCTTGTAAAATGTCTCTGTAAAGGTTCTAGTTTGGCAACATCTTTCTAATAACACAGTACCCAGAACTGAACACAATACTCCAAATGTGGCCTCACTAAGGTCCGATACAACTGCAAGATGACCTCCCAACCTCTACACTCAATACCGTGCCAGGTAAAGGCCAATGTGCCAAAAGCCTTTTTGACCATCCGATCTACAGCAACTGTGATTCCACCTTCAAGGAACTGTGCACCTGCACTCCAAGATCCCTCTGCTCTACAATTGTACCTATAGCCCTACCATTCACTGTGTAGATCCTCCCCATGTTAGACTTCCCAAAATGCAATACCTCACAATTCTCTACATTAAATTCCACCAACCAGTCTCCAGCACACTTGGCCAATCGATCAAGATCCTACTGCAATTAATCACAACCATCTTCACTATCTGCAAAACCACCCACTTTTGTATCATCTGCAAACTTGCTAAACTTGCTCTGTAAGTTCTCATCCAAATCATTGATGTAGATGACAAACAGTAACGGGCCCAGCACTGAACACTGAGGCACACCACTAGTCACAGGCCTCCAGTCTGAGAAGCAACCTTCCTTCCACCATCACCCTCTGCTTCCTACCCTGAAGCCAAATTTCAATCCATTCAGCTATCTCTCCTTGTAACTATAAAGTAATATGGCAGACTATACGGCCAAAAAGAGTCTATGTCTCTATGACTCTATAACTGGAGGGTGTGTGTGTGTTTGTACAGATAGTGCAGTAAGATATTCCTCACTTGGCCATGGATCTCTGCGCTGGGATCGTAGAACAGATTCATTTTAAGACAAACCCGGTTAATCACACTTTTTAACATTATTATTACAGCAGTTTGTCCAATGGTCGCACATGGATAGGTAACCTGCAAACATGTCCAATCTTCCACAAGGCAAATGTCAGTGTTGCCATTGGTGAAAATATATCTGGGTAGTGTGCGACGGAACTGGCAACTGGTTGTTATTTCAAATGTTTGACTAGAAAGGGTTAACTGAAGTTCAGTTTCCATAATTAATCTCATCTGTAATGAGCACTAACTCCATCTTGCTGGCTCTATCCATGCTGGTAAACACGGGACATGAAGATGCATTAACTTGTTGTTTTCATCTTAATTAACAGTGGTTAGAA
>JAXLNO010003671.1:0-241931 GCA_038087875.1 Malacoraja senta
GAGTGAGCATAACTGAACACAATACTCTAAATGTGACTTATCCATGTGACAGGTAAAGTCTTTAGAGCTGCTTCATGACTTCCTGACTTTTGCACTCAATGGCATGACCAAAGTCAAGTATACCATACACTTTCTTTACCCTTCCATCTACTTGTGATGTCACTTTCTGGACTTGGATTCCAAGAACCCACTGTACGTTAATGCTGTTAAGGGTCTTGCCATTAACTGTAGACTTTCCTCTTGCATTCAAACTCCCAAAAGTTACACCCCTTCACTCTCACTCAGATTGAACTGCATTTTGCACGTCAATGCATATTTCCGTAGCTGATCTATATCCTGATGTATCCAATGACAGCCTTCCTCGCAGTCCGCAACACCAACAGTTTTGGTCATCTGCAAACTTACTTACCAGCCCATCGCAGTTTATGTCCATGTCACATTACAAATGGAGGTCCTAGCACAAATCCCTGCGGAACTGCATTAGTCACAGACCTCCACCCAGAATAACGTCCTTCCATTTCAACCCACACTCCAATGTGTAAACTGTGAACCCATACAACCAAGTCACCATTGATCGTGTGCATCATAATCTTCTGCATCAGCCTACTATAGGGGACTTTATCAACTGGGGGATTGTTACAAAAAGTGCTGGAAGAACATGACAGTCAAGCAGCATCTGGAAAGAGAAACCACAAAAAATGGTTAATGCTTTGGGTTAGCACTTCTCAGAATTAACAGGTTTCTCTTTCCACTGTTGCTAGTTCACTGACAGTAATTCCAACCTCTAGTTTTATTTATTTAACCTGATGTGAACTTTTACATTTTACTACTAAAAATAAAAGTTAAGTTTGGAGCATTTATGTTGCGATGATCAGATGGTAGAAATTTGCATCAGGGTGTAATTGCCGTTTTAAATGTGCCTGAATAATTGGGAAAATGCCCATTTTCGACGAATAATGTCTGATCGAAACTTTAGTTTAAAATCTTATCAGTGCACAGAATAAGCTTTTGAGCTGAGTTTTTCCTTTTGTCACCTGCTCAGGCAATTCTCCAGGTACACGATCAAGAGGTCCTGGCATCCCAGTTGCTTGTGCTGACAGGACAGAGACTTGCTTATGCTTTACTTCACACTCAGACTAAAGAGGGCATGGAACTGCTGGCCAGACTCCCTCCAATGTTGTGCACTTGGCTTAAGGCCATGGTAAGTATAAATAATATTCCATCCATGTAATGCCAAAAGAACTAAGAGACAAAGTCAAATTCTTTTGTGCAAACTTAAAAAACTAAATCACTAAACATATTGTGGCAAATGAAAGCTTAGACTGCAAGTTTTGAAACGTATTAAGATTTATATTTAATATATTCTTAATGGGTTATCTTAGAGTGAGAAAGACTAATGAAAATTATTATTGAACATTTGTATATTACCTTCCTCAGAAACCATGATTGTTGAGCACCAGTCAGAGAATGGGATCCCCCCCCCCCCCCAAACACACAATGGGGAAAATCTAAATTTGAGAATATAAGTATTAATAATGGGAGCCATGAAAATGATTGCATTGCTTCCTTCATTGCAGTCAGGGGAGCTGATCTAGTCTCTTAAGTAATGTTATACACATTATCACTATACTTTGATTCTCCAGTTAGGTCAATAATTTGATTTTGATCTAAACAAATGCCTACTAACATCAGCATATGAGAATATAATTAAAAGGAACTACACGTGCTAGTTTATACCATAGACACAAAATGCTGGAGTAACTAAACATCCTTGAATAACATTGAGAGGTGACGTTTCGGGTCGGGCCCATCTTTGGACTGATTGTAAAGGTTTGGTGGGGGAGGAAATAAGAGATCACAGGACAAATCGGGGACAGCAACAGATGACCTCGGGCAAGGAGGTTCGCTGATAGGCCGATTATTAGCTAATGACAGCGTGAGCCCAATAGAGATGCATCGTTGTGAACTGTGGAATTGGTTTATCGGACTGGACATTCAGTGGGGCAGGGAGATGTTTGGCAACTGACAGATCCAATAGGCCTTGGCGGACAAGCGTAAGTGTTCAGCGAAACGTCGTCGAATCTAACGCCAACAAGTCTCGCCGACGTATCCATCTTTCCGAAGGTTTCTGACCTTAAACGTCACCCATCCATTTTCTTCAGATATGCTGTCTGACCCGCTGAGTTACTCCTTCATTTTGTGTCTCTCTTGGATATATGAGAAGGTAAATTTGGAGAAAAAAAATCAGGAGCTATTGATACAGGCTGGCAATAACTATAGTCCAAGTTGGCAGTAATACCATAGAATCTTGACTTGCCATAGCAATTGATAGAGGAACCAGCCATTCTATTAAGTTACTGAGAGGTACTGGAATCTTTGAAAAATTAATAAACATTGAGGAAAGTAATTGATACATGATTTACGTCCTTGACTTCTATTAATTGCACTTTGCATAATTTCCAGAATCCTCAGGATCTTCAAAACAAAGATGTGCCAATTGAAGCAACAGCTAGATTGGTGAGGAAGGTGATAGAACTCTTACCTGAAAACCATGGGCAATACAGCCTGGTGCTGCATCTGTTGGAAGCAGTTGATGCCATATCATCTTTGTGATACAAGTCGGCTCATTTTTATTTAAGGTAGTTCCAGATTTGACCAATTGGGAAGAGTTTAGATCATTAGGATGTAAATTTCTCATTTTGTTGCAGATAATCATGTTCTTGACTGCTTCATATCTAATAGAAGCCATTCATACACATCTGTAATAAGTTCTTATTCTAATACCCAAATACATCTGCATGCCCATGGTTACATAGCCGTAAGCTTTGCTTCAGCATTTTCAATGTATTGTTAAAACAAAAATCATATTGGTCTCAGATACCATATTCTATGTTGCTTTAGCTGTGCTAAATAAATGGCAGCTAAAGAAAGTCTGTACCTTAAGGTATTATGTAGTGAATGAATTGCATAGCATGTGGTCTTTCTGGATATCTATACCTAACCGTAAATCTATGGTTTTAAATCCCCACTATTGAAGATAGACGAACAAGTGATTTTGCAATATTCACTGTAGCACTATCTACTCTGAACCACACCAAGGTAGTAATGACAATGAAGCCTTATGTCACTAAAAAAGGCAAAATTGTAGTTTATTTTGTTAATGTAAAAGATGAATGTTTCTATTACCTCAATGTTTTGCTCTAAAATAATGTCTTTCTATGTTAACACTGAACAGTTATCAGTGTGTGGTGAGATATTTCCACATGAAGTGGTAGAAATGCCACCTGATTGTAAATTATTCCTTCAAATAAAAGCTTATACCCAAGCTAAGTTGGTTTGCTTTCAAAATATTAAGTCTTTGCTCAAAAATTGCTGTGATGTGTCTGTAGTGAGGGAAAACTTGATGAATTGGGTTGATTTACATCTACTTAAAATTTCACTTTGGTTGTTAACTTGACCAGCATAACTTGATTAACTGCTAAATGGGAAAATGCTGTCTGGTGGGCTCAATAGTTGTGATGAGAGTAGATTAATGCTTCAGATTGATATTGTTTTATGTTAGAGAATGAGTACGGGTGCAGATCCTCTGAGGATGATGGTGAGATACAGAATAGTGCAGTTGCTGGAAATACTCAACAGATCCAGTAGTGAGAAAAACAGAGCTGATGGTACAGGTTGAAGGTCTGAAAAGGTAAGTGAGCTGAAATTTGTGAATTCAAAGCTGCTTTGATTACCAATATGTAACACCCTGCTTTGCAATTCTCTTTCCAATTATATTGCAAATTGTGTCTGAAATTAAGGCTAAATTTAGTGTAAACATTCTTATATTAGAAATATAGCTTATCTGCAGGAAGATTCAATGCTGCAAGTTTTTAAAAAAAACAGCATTTATTTTAATAATAAAGTTGTGATCAGGATGGGCCCATTGCATGTAAAAAATATTGAGAAAATTGAGTTGGTTCTCACTTGAAAAGATTGAATGGTAATGCACATAATTGTCAAGAAGCTAAATGATGATAGACCCCTAGCAGTGATTTCACTTTGCCAAAACAGTCAAAGCAGAGGATATTAACACTAACTGACAAATTAAAAATTGTAATTTAGCTCTTGGGAAAGATGCATGGTAAATTCATTGAAATAAAATTACGAAATCCCTTTGGAAATACGAATTCATTTTCTGAAAGTGGAACCAATGAAAAATGTATAATGTTTGACCCTAGCTCTGACAAATCTGTCAGGCTTTCCTAGAATTAATCAATTGGTAGATTTCAATTTCCTTGATCAGTCATTAACATCCATCATTGTTCCACATTTCAATTACCAAAATGTCAGAAGATGAGCTGGAGGAATCATGGCTATTTGCGTATGATTTCATATATTCTCCAAACAAAATCTACACAACCCATTTGTACAAAAATTAATTTAGAATGCATTCTTTGAAATGAACCTTCCACCAGAATTAGATTTCTACAGGGGGAACCCACAAATAACCAAAGGCTGGGCTATAGCCAACCTATTTAGGATCAAACTAAACCAACCTTAAACAGGTTTGTAGTCAGCTTATTAAAATTGTTGTTTAAATATTAATTCCTTTCTAAAAAAAAGTCCTGTTTCTTCAGTCCAAAAAACACTGGTTACTTTTAATTGACGCACAACTTAATTCCTCATCAAGCTGCAGCATGACTAGACAATAGAAACATTACCATAAACCTATTAAATTTCATTTGTGGATGACTTGGTATATTTTTGTGACAACTTTAGGTTTCTGCCATAATTATATGCTTTGAGCAGGTTACTTTAAAAAAGCAAAAATATCATAGAAACTTTAACCTCATCTGATATTACAATTGAAACAGGAAATTTGATTACCTACACATGGATTATTCTTAACTGTGTCCAACAGTGGATGAAGAGGTTTGCTTAGAACTGTGCAGTATAATCAAATTTCAAACCAACAGGCATATTGCATAACTATCTGAGAACAATCAAAGTTTCTACTCCCAATGGAATATGTTCAGCAGTCAGTTTTGTACATTTGCAATGCTGACCAATAATACTCATGGAGCACAATGATTTTTGTATTCATTTTGAAAACTTTTGAATTCAAAATATCCAAACAAAGTTGTTTATAGGTTCACTTTCAAAGATTGCAGGGTGGGGAGAGGGTGCATGTCTGAAGATAAGGACTTCCTCAGAAAGATAGCTGTAGATTATGTAATAGCCCATTTCTTTCAGTAATTAGAAATAGTCCTTTCCGAGTATATAAATTACGTGGTCCACTTCCCTGCAATGACTTCCAAACAACGAGGGCATGGATTTAGTGCCATATCTGATGTATACTTTTTACAGCGAGGACATTTTTCTTTGGCAGCTTGTTGAACAATTACTACATATCGTGATTCTTCAATAATATCGCCACCTGTCAAGCAATTAGGAATAATTAGGTTTTCAGAGTAAAGTGAAAACATCACATAAAAATATACCATGAATATGCCTTCTCCAAACCCGCCTGTTGCAATGTCACCATTCCCTACTCTCAAGTTCGGTGTCTGCTGCACCTGCTCACATGATGAAGCTTTCCACTACGTCATTCAAGATATGCTCTTCCTTCAGTAAACATGGCTTCTCCTCCTGCTGTTGTGGATGGAGCCCTCATCTGTATCTCCGTGTCCCACAGTTCTGTTCTTGCTCCCCCTTCCCCCAGAGGGGAGGATAGTTCCCCGGCACTCACGTTTCCTCAAACCTCTGCATTCAACACATTCTCCAACATTTCCGCTGCCTTCAACGTGATCCCTCACCAGTATACAAATATCAATATTACAGCCCAATACAATTTCAAATGCAATCTTAGTAAGCTGTTAGCACAGTTGTGATGAATACCCCAATTTATTCCCCTTCAAACTAAAGAAAGTAAACAAAGCCAAAGATGAAATTTGAACTACAATACAGAACCAACTCTATGCTTATGTTTCTAAATTAAATTACTTTAATATTAATTAATAGGAAATGTCTAGTTAAGAATACCCTCTATTTATAAATAGCAATCTCTAATGGTATGAATTAGTTGGATGACTAATACACAAAAAGGATCTTTTGGAAGGTAAAATTGCAGCGTATTTTTGATTTGTATTTTTGTACCAATAATAATTAGTTGGATATCTTTATATTCTTTACAATTATCTTTACATTCCCACTAAACCCCACCTAACCTTACCAATTATTAATTATAACCAACATTTTTCAATTTATATAATAATACTGAAGAAAAATTTATGCTTCTGAAATGCTCTATTACAGAAAATAGTGACAGTATTAAACTGGTTTACCATCCAAATTGATTATAAACTTTCCTTCAATTAGATCTGTATCAGCAGGAAGGTCACGAGGAACACTTGTTAGTAGTGTTGTGTGTGATGCCATCATTAATTCATTCAGTTCTGAAGTACTGGATACTTGATCTTTCTGTAATTGCTGGGGACAAGAAACAGGTAAACTGGTTGGTGCCAGACAGTGAAGCAAGAGATCTCTTGTCAGAGAAACAGATTAAAATCTATGCCTGACCTGTGAAATAATAGGTTTTACACCAACATAGTGTTTCTATTATTGCTATATAATTTACAAACAGCACAACAGTACACTCTTCCCCCTCCCCACCCCCTATTCAAGAGGTACAATACAACAATCTGAATGCTTAAGAACAGTGCAGTTTTGGATGAGGTTTAAAATCTTCCAAAGGCATCATAGTTGTGTGGAACAGGATGGAACGGCAAAATGTCCATATACTTGCCTTGAAAGACTAAAAACCACCTGTACTATGTCATTACGAATGAAACTTCCCAATTCAAAATCGACAGCACCAAATGTTTTATAATTTAATTTTAAAAAGTTATTTAAAAAAAATACACATTCACAAGATTTTCAGAATTGGGATTAAATTACCTCCATCAATTCCAGCAGTAGACTTGGCTCAATGATAATGGTTACATCATATTCTGATGTATTTTTGCCCGGGATAGAGCTCAAGAAGCTATCTCTTATTGCAGAAGCACCTTCGATAGCTTCCACTATGCCTGGCTTCTTCCAAACAGAACTGGTCTTTATCCAGCCAGTGTGAAACACACTCAAAGGCTCTAAAAGATAATCAAAAAAATTATGAAAGTTTGTCAATTTATGTAGGCATTCAGAGTATTGGGAATCTCAAATCTTTTACTCTCAAATTTCAAATCTTTACTCAGTGTTGTAGATTGATGATGCATGTGAATAACTACGGGGTTTCACCCACCGCATGTTTCCCCCCTCGGTCACCACAATCCTCTCCCGTGCGGTTTTCACCTTCAGCCTCCCCGCCTCATCCTTCAGTTGAGGGAGGGGATGGTTGGGTCCGCACGCGTTCGGGCCGTGTTAGTAGACCACCAGACAGGTATGGCGAGTATGTTTAATATGCTTTTAATCTTTAGGGGAAAGGATGTAGATTGATGATGCATGTGAATCAATCACACTTAGTTGGCATCACTAACTCCGCCCCATTATAACATTTATACTAACGCCCATTCCCAGCACCGTTAGTGGAAGCAGCCAGGATGAACTGACAACACCTAGACCTGTAATGCTGCTAAGTTAATGTGCTGAATAAAGATGTGTGTAAATCTTATATGCTTTGAAGTGATTTACAAGTGTGAAACAAAATTGATTTCATAGTATGAGTGTTTTACCTTTTGTGTTTGATTGATGTTGAAATATTTCCTCTGCAAGGTGAGGCAGAATTGGAGCTACAGAACGTGTGATTACATCTAATGCTTCATCTAAAACTGTCTGACATGATCGACGCTTGGGATGTTTTTCATCTTCACAATACAATCTGCAATTTGAATGAAATGTTACTTAAAAAGCTCTCTCCAGTTGGCGTACAAAATTCAGTATCAACTCTGCTTATAACTTCTATTATCGAAATAGCTTATGCCAGGCCATTACTACCATACAAGCTCGGGTAACTTGAATACCAGTATTGAACAAAGAGAAAGCCCTAGCCATCTTCCCTGACTTTCACTGTCTACACTGCAGAGTTGTTTCTTAATGTTTCAGAGGTCATTAGTAACTAGACTAAGCTTGTATAGAACAAGATAGCAGCTAAGTACTCTGCATTGTTGCTTACCTCGGTTATTTTAATGGTTCAAGTCAAGAGTGTGATCCAAGAACACCTAAGCCCAACCATCCCAGACAAAGCAGCTTGATTTGTACCTTTAACATTAGGCTCAATATCCACCAGTGATACACCGTGGTTGCAGTGTGGAATAAGGTATCAGCCATCACCTGCAAATTCAGTACCAAGGAAGGTTGGCTGAAAATTCACACATTATACTGAAGTGGACATACGTCATTTTGCCAGGCTCAGTATCCTGGAATTTATTCCTCTAAAGCCATTGAGTGTCATTGCTCATGAATAGTACCATTTAAACAATAACCCCAAATGCTTCCCAGACTCAGAGTCTTTGTGGTATGGTTAATAACTGAAAATAATTTTATTTAAAGTACAACATTTGCTGAATCTGCAATAACACTTATTAATTTGTCCACATTGTTCAGTCTGAGTCAGAGATGCGTTTAATATTAATTTAACAATGTACGTTTGGGCTGATTTACAAATAAATATATTCCAATTGCAAATGTACAAACCGATCTTTGATGATACTGAAGTAGAAGTTTGAAAGTTCTCTGTTAATAAATGCTAGCATAAGGCGAATAACCTTTCCAAAATCATATTCTTTGTAAGCCTCTGTAACCTGAAAAAGATTTTAAAATTAATTACATAGTCAAAACTTTTGCAAAATTAATTCCTGCTAAGTAGAAAAAACAGTAAATTAAAGCTGGAATGTAAAGTTAATTTTGCTACTGACAAATATGACATGGTCTGTTAAGTCCTTGTTTTTTATTTAACTTTACAGACCTAAGATGCACACACTTTTGCTCATTAGAGGTCCTATAACTTTAGATCATGTTGCTTAATTAGAATCCAGTCCAATTTTTTTCTCTCAAGCACATGTATCTGGATCAAGAAAAAGTTGGTATGTTCATGATGTTGGCACACAAAATACAAATGTATTTCAAAATCACTGCTGGGTCAATTTGCTGCCACAGCCAGGATTTCTGTTGGGCTGTCCTTGACAGTGGAGTCAGGCTGTTAATAATTAAATCAATGATTCTCACATTATAAATGCCTGACACCAGCAGTTTTAACTTCTTCCCAAACATAAGTTTTATCAGATTGATTTAATACTGATTTCAATACTAGGAAAGTGTAATTGTTTATTTTAAAATATCATCACCATGATTTGTAATCATTCACTGCAAATTGTGTAAGATGCATGAGAAATTGTTTAAAACATTCTACATCGGTACATTTCTGCTTAAGAAATTAAGGTCTGAAAAATATTGGTGAATTATTTAATGATAAATATTCCAATGCCATTACCTTGATGCCATAATCTTGAAGGAGATGAAGCATATACTGATCCACTAAGAGCATTTCTTCATTTGAAACTCTATCAATCTCAGGATCGAAATTATAAAGGTTCCCCAGCAAAAATCGTAACGTATTCCGCAACTGAGAGAGAAAACCAGCCAAATTAATTACATTTCTTAGCAATGTTCCAAATTTATTTTCATGAAAGCAAATCTTTGCCGCAAGCCAAGAATTTTAATCTGCTCATGGGATATCAGTTTTCACACCAATCTCAATTTAAATATAATAGATCTTCTCAAATCACTGCAACTTCAAAATAAATGACAGGGAGCAGCACATTTTCTGATTCACAATACAGTATAAATGAGACAGTTCACTGGTGCATTGTTCAAGCAATCTCCAGGTTGAAGGTGGCTCAAGTGGTGTTTCCATGCTTTGATTAATCCCCTCAAACATTTCAAACTTTAATTAAAAACACAAATTTGTTTTATTAAAAAAAATATTAACTGCTTAACTAAATGCTAAAGGTGAGTAACAATGGAAATGCTGGAATGTCAACAGACCACACAGTATCCATTGAGTGAATATTGATGCAAAACATTAAATATTTTCTATTTGAAAATACCACATGATCTGTTGTATTGTTTCTAGCATCTACAGTTTTTATTTTTCATTTCCACCAATATTTTGATTTTGTATCATTCCTCACAGGGTAAATCTTTCTTTATGATGTGCTCTCGAAGATGTGAAAGTAACTAAACAAATGGCAGGAAGTAACTAGCACAATTTTATATCAGACCTAGATGAGCTCGCTTCCCAAGCATGCTGCTCACACCAGTTCCTAATACACAATCTGTCAAAATCAATGTGGGACAGTTGATTAACACCATACACCAGAACATCAAGACGCTTTTCTTCAACAGTGGAAGGAAATGTCAAAATCCCAATAAGCCCATTAAAGTATAGCACGCCATTTACATCTCAGTTCCTGGTTCAGATGTTATCCAATTCCATTCATTGTTTTCTCGCTTTTTTTGTGCGTTTATGTAATTTCACAACTTTAGTTACATGTGAGGAATTCCTTCTATGCAATAAGATTTTTTTTTAATTGCATTATGATTCTTGGTTAATGCTGAGCTTGTTCCTAGATGATTAATTAGTTGAAATGAAAGTTTTCAAACACATAATTTGCTTTATTTGTTATGTTTTGGTTTAAATGTAAGCAATGCCACTTGTTAATTTAGCAAAGCATATTAATTTGTTCAGAATATTATTTAATGAACAGCCACATTTAAAATCCAGCTGGTAAGATTTAAATTAATTTGTCCCACTCTGACTTCTCTGCAGTCCTTTCCTGTGTTGCTCCAGTAATGGCCAGCATATGCTCATGAAACAACACCTTATCCTACAACTAGTCATGTTCCCACCTTCGTGACTTAATGCCTTAAAACCGTGATAAATTATTACCCAATTATTTGAAAGCCCTGATGGTTCTGCATCTAGCTCATTGTGGACCCATTCTCAGCAAACATTTTCTCCAACCCCTCCAAAGCTCTCTCAGACCCCATTTTCAGTGTTTCCTTTAAGCTTTGTGGGTTCATTTGAAACTTTATTTACTCTCTGTAACATCTTGTTTTAAAAAAAGTGAGGTGAAAGTGTATTGAGCTAGTTATAGGAATAAACTAGACCAGGTGCGGACTCACAGCCCCCAACTACGCAGGCGCAGCTGAGGGGTTCCCGTTGTGACGCCAGAGATCCCCGTTGTGACTTGAGTCACGGCAACCCTCCAACTGTGCCTCGCCATCCCTCTTCCTACCCTTCTTCCTCCATTCCCCCTGATGCCCAGCACTCCCTCCCCCTCCTCTTCACCCTCCCTCTTCTTTCCCCTCTCCACCTCCCCTCCCCCACTCCCTATCCTCAGTCACTCCCTCGCTCCCTCCATAACCCCTCTCCCCTCCCTACCCCCCCTCCTCTCTATCTCCCTGCTCCCCCACTCCTTCCCTCCCCCACTCTCCCTCCTCACTGCCCTCCTCTCCCTCTATCCACCACTCCCTACTTCCCCCACTGCCAACCTCCTCTCCCTCTACCCCCCTCCTCCACCACTCTCCTTCCTCACCTTCCCCCACTTTCCCCTCCCTACCCCCATCTCCCTGCCCCCCAACTCCTCACCTCACCCCTATCCCACCCCCCCCCCAACAATGAAAACCTAAACACAATGTTAGCTGTTAATGAAAACATAGATTTTGATTTAAATTGATTTTTTTTAAATCGTGATTTTTTAATGTAAATGAGATTCGGGATGTCATTGTCGCGTCAACGGACGTGGCTGACGGGCAGGGCAAGTGGAAAAGTGATTTGAAAAGTTGTTTTTATAAAGTTTAAAATGTCAATAACTTGTAAAATATAACATCAATCCGAATAAAACTTGTTTCATTTACATCCCAGGACAATGGTGAATAAGGTGGGCCAAAAATTGTAGCGCTATCGTATACCATTTTGGCGGGGTTTTGGGATCTCACACACATGCAAGCATACAAACAAACAGTCCAGAAAATCTAGAGATATAAATAAACAGTAGATGCTGAAATATTGAATAAAACACAAGTGCTGGCTCAAACTCAGTGGGTCAGGCAATATCTCTGGAGGGAATGGGCAAATAATTTTCGAGTCAGGATCCTTCCTAAGACTGATTTCATCTGGAAAATCTGGTAGTGTAGCTCCAGCAAAGTACTAGATGTACAGGACTATCAGAGTTTTACTGTAATAAGTTTAACAATTTCAGATGAAACACCCATTTTATTCCACCAATGACTGTATACCTTCTGCTTCAAATTGCTTCTGTGTCATTTTGTTTCAATTGCTTTTTATTTTAAAAGGTAAGTTAACTTGACAACTTTGGTCAAAATTCGCTCAGACATTTCCTCCCTTCACTGCATCTTAAAACATGGTTATCGTCTCATTTTTCTACTTCTTATGAAGGGTGATTGACCAGAAACAAGAAACTTCTGCTGAAGAAAGACACAAAAAGCTGGAGTAACTCAGCAGGACAGGCAACATCTCTGGAGAGAAGTAATGGGTGACGTTTCGGGTCAAGACCCTTCTTCTGCTACGTTTGTTAAGCGTTTCCAGTGTTTTGCTTTGTACAACAACAATCTGAATTTTTTTTGGCAGAGGCCTCCTGCATATTGCAATGCAGTCTAAATTGAAAAGCCTGAACTGCACCTAATACTCCAGTACTAATAGTACCACTGAGTATGGTCTGGCAACAGACTACACAGTGCTTGAATACAAAGGGCTCTCAACAATATCAAGCAATAAAATGTTTATTAATAAATCAGATCTGCATTCATCAATAGGAATTACTAACTGGAAAATAGCAAATTTATTTATTTGAGATTCTCACCTTAAAGACATCCTCTTTCGCTGCTTGCAATATATTTTGTCCAATTAACACTTCTGTGAAGACATTGGATTCTGCCACCCACCAGCGAAGGATATCGGCTCCATAGGGTGGGTCTTGGTTTAGATCCTATAATAAAATAAAATAAACATTTTTATTTAATACTTCTAACACTTATGCACTTTATAGCCAAGCATATGTAACATTTATAAAATACCATGAAAATGTGGCACTGTTGCATGTGACAAGAGAATTTATGGGTGAGTTTTTGAAGTGGTGACCAAAAGGATTGGCAAGAGCAGGGTGTCCACATGGACTTTACCAAGGCCTTTGACAATGGTAAAGGCTAGTTTGGGTTGTCAGGTTGGATGGGATTTAGGGTAAGTTAGCTAATTGAATTAAAAAATCCCTTTATTGAAGGAGGCCAAGTGTGGTCGTGGAGGGTTAATTTTTTAGATTGATAGCCTGTGAGCAGCAGTGTGTCCAACGATTGATGCTGGATCCACTATGTTCATCTATATTAATGCTTTGGTTGAGAACGCAGCTGACATAGTTTGTAAATGATACTAAAATTGGTGGGATTGTGAACAGTGAAGAAGGTTGTCTAAAGCTATAACAGGATTCCGATCAACTGGGAAAGTGGGCCAATTAAAGGTAGATAGAATCTAACTTGGACAAGTGTGAAGTATTGCATTTTGGGAAGTTAGGGCACAACTTGCACATAAATGGGGTAGGTTGTAGAACAGAGAGGCATGGGGGTACAAGCACATCATATCTTGAAGGTGGCTGCACAGGTAAACGGTGATGAAGTCGATGTTTGGCACACTTCCCTTCATCAGGAAGGCCATTGAATACAAAAGTTTGTATGTCATGTTACAACTATACAATACCAATGTTGAATGGTCAGTCTTTTTCCCACCAAGTTAGGGGATCTAACACTAGATTAAAGGTGAGAGAGGAAAGGTTTAAAGTGGACCTGAGGGACAACCTTTTCTCCCATGGAGGATGGTGGTTATGTGGTAGAGATGGGTACAACAATAACATTTAAAATATATTAGGACAGGTATATGCATAGGTAAGGGGTAGTGGGATTTGGGTCAAATGCTGGCAAATGGGACTAGCCCAATAGGAAACTTTTTTGGCACGAACAAGTTGGACTGAAGAGTCTGTTTCTGTGCTACATTAACTATGACTATAAAATATCACTAATCTTGCAAATCCATAACCCTCTAATAATGGCAAAACAAGGAGAAAGAGTGGTAAAGAAGGCATTTGGCATCCTCGCTTTCTGGGTTGAACCATCAAATATAACAGTTGGCAAGTCCCGTGCAGCTGTATAAAACTGTTTAGGTCACACTTGGAACATTGCATGCAGTTCTTGTTGCCACATTATAGTACGGATGTTGAGGCTCTGGAGTGGTAAGTGCCTGGAATGCTCTGCCAAGCAAACTAGTGGAATCAGATGCATCAGCAACATTTGAGCGGCATTTAGACAGGCACATGAGCAGGCAGGGAAGAATATAGACAGCATGCAGATAGAAGGGATTATTTTAAATTGGTATGTTCCTATGTGGGGCTCAGGACCCGTTCCTACGCTGTACTGTTCCATGTTCTATATGTTCTATGTTACCTTGCCACTGAAGAAAGATAATATCAAGTGACCAAGACTGATTATAAAATCCATTGCAGTCATACAACTAAATATTTGTACATATTTTGTACACCTTTACGACTGAATTGAACATAAGATTTTTTTTTAATGTGTTACTTTTCTGTAAAAAAATAGGAAGTTATAGATTAGCTTACCTGCCCTCCATTAATAACAATATCAGGATCCACCACATTTCCCAGAGATTTGGACATCTTTTCACCACTTTCATTGAGGGTAAATCCATGAACAATCAGTTTTCTAACAACAAAAAAGTAAATATTCCTTTATATTTGTTCTGCAATTTGCAATCAAGTTTGTAAAGACCTAAGAAAACCATTAAATATGTGTGAAACTGTATACTTGACCCAGTTGTGAGCAACAGAACATTTTTATAGGGAATTTGCAGCTCACCCCTGCCATTTGGATTTCAATCTGTTGGTGTTTTCAGTTTAAAATGTGACTGAATAGTACTTCTGTGCAGGGAACAACTATCACACCCATAAACGTCATAAATGTTGACTGAGGGAGTCTGCTAACTGGACATGCAGCCTTCAACTGTTACAGACCTGCTGGTTGCCTGTAAGGAGGAATGACTAGCCTGGACCAGTCTGGTCATTGTGTTATGGCCTGAAAGAAGACGTGTGGAGCAGGTGCAGGACACTCAAAGAAAAACTGGAGCTCTAATAATAGTACCAGTGATCATAGTTTTAATTTCAGCCACACCATATGAAATCAAAATGAACAATTTATACTACAGAAGTAAAAAAAATCAAGTGTTCAGTAATGAAAAGCACCAACAAAGCTGGATTAATGGAATAGGAGAACATTACTTTTCAAAACAAACACTAATTTAGTTTAGTTTAGAGATACAGCGCGGTAACAGGTCCTTCGGCCCACCATATCCGCGCGGACCAGCGATCCCCGCACACTTACACCATCCAACACACACTAGGGACAATTTACAATTATATCAAGCCAATTAGCCTATAAATCTGTATGCCTTTGGATAGTGAGAGGAAACCGGAGATCCCGGAGAAAACTCACACAGGTCACGGGGAGAACGTACAAAGTCGGTACAGACAGCACCCGTGGTCAGGATCGAACCCGGATCTCTTTTTTTAGTCGAAGCCGGTTGCGATGCTAGTTGAAGGTGGTTGCCGGAGGTTGCAGGTAGTGGAAAGTAAGACCTTTTTTTCACCCAGTTTTATTCCACCAGGGAGGTCTTACCTTCCACTACCTGCAACCTCCGGCAACCACCTTCAACTAGCATCGCAACCGGCTTCAACTAAAAAATTACCGATTTTTAAAACGGCAACCTATTTTTAGTCACGGACGGTTTTGAATTTTTTGAAATAATCGCCGGAACATAGAAGAAGCGGAAACCACTTTCGACCATTAGGGAGACTGACACAAACCTCCGGGAACCGCACGGAAACCTTGGGTGGGGCGCAAAGTCTCCAGAGGTTTCTGTTCAGGTTTCCTAAGTGGGACAGGGGCATAAGGCAGCAACTCTACTGCTGCGCCACTGTCACCTTTGCACTTGCCACTTGCATTTACTCTACTAAGATATCTTTAGGTAAACAACAAAGTAATAATTATCATCTGCCTTGGGTCTTTAGAATATTATCAAAGGAAATAGTCTTCTTTCAAAACAAAAACAAGGTCAAGAAGCATCTGAGAAATAATCAACCGTTAGAGAGAATTAACGGTTAACTCCTCCAGTAACGTCATCATCCTGGAACATTAACTGTTTCTCTCTCCAGAGATGCTCCCCGACCTACTGGGTATTGCTATAGTAATATTCTTGCTATTGAGGGAGTGCAGCGTGGGTTCACCAGGTTAATTCCCGGGATGGTGACAATGATGAAAGAATGGATCGACTGGACTTATATTCACTGGAATTTAGAAGGATGAAAGGAAATCATAGAAATATATAAAATTCTTAAGGGATAGGACAAGCTAGATGCAGGAAAAATGTTCCCGATGTTGGGGGAGTCCAGAACCAGGGGTCACAGTTTAAGAATAACGGGTAGGCCATTTAGCATTGAGATGAGGAAAAACCTTTTCACCCAGAGAGTTGTGAATCTGTGGAATTTTCTGCCACAGAAGGCAGTGGAGGCCAATTCACTGGATGTTTTCAAGAGAGTTAGATTTAGGGCTAACGGGATAAAGGGATATGGGGAGAAAGCAGGAACGGGGTACTGATTTTGGATGATCAGCCATGATCATATTGAATGACGGTGCCGGCTCGAAGGGCCGAATAGCCTATTCCTGCACCTATTTTCTATGTTCTATATTTCTATGTGGTTCAGATTCCCAGTATATTTACCTCTTATTTCTAGAATTTATGGTGGGAGCTTATTTAGGTATGGCAAAATAGATAACATTACCAAATTACAAGATCAAGACAACAGCATCGATGAAAATAAATAACATCAAAAAACATTTAAACTTAATTGGGAAAATAAATGTCTGGCAATTGGCAGCTGTGCGATACTGACCTAAATGGAACCTGTTTTTTCACTGCCACGCTGGTGAGCAGAGAGGACTGAAACCATCCACCCAGCTGGTCCTTCCCCTCAAGGTAGACATCGGCAATATTGTCTACATCTAGAAAGAAAAGATGTTACAATACGCATGAACCTTTATTTACATTTATGAAAATGCATTCAAATTAGAAGTTTGAATGACAAAGGTCTTTCTCCACAATTTTAACCACATTAATCCTACTTTCAAAATGTTGTTCTCGTATTTTGCAGACATGGCTAACTTGTATTTAATTGGTGTCGGAAATCATCTCCCCAAAAGAGTCAATGCTTATTTCTTATGTGCACTGGATGTGAACCAGAACAATGAAATTCTAACGGTGTCTGGTGGAAATGTCAAAGAGGGCATAGCTTCAATGCGAGAGGATCAGGATTTAAAGGAGATGCGCGAGGCAAGTTTTGCTTTATAAAGAGGGTGGTGGTGGGTGCCTGGAATGTACTGCTAGGGATGGTGGTGGAGGCAGATACAATAGTGGCATTTAAGAGGTCTTTAGATAGGCACATGGATAAAGGCGTGGTGAGCTCTCTGTATGACTGTATGAATGTGCTGACCCCAAGAATTAGCAGATGCATAATCAGGTTAAAATCAACACTGAGCCAGAGGAGGTGATGTTAAGAGAAGTGCCCAGGATGCCCTGTCAAAAAATGTGTTAAATAGTATTGCATCGGATAGAAAGGGAGTCTATGAGGCAGAGTTAGGAAGAGAATACAAGACTGTATCTCTGAGAGTGGTATAACTGGATTGCTGCTGCGCCTGCCTCAGGCAACTAGGCTTCTGTTCTGCTCCAGCTGTCTTTGTGGAGTTTGCATATTGTCCCTGTGACAGTGTTGATTTACCCTGCATCAAAAGGCGTGCTGGTTAGTAGGTTGACTGACCAATGTAAATTACCGAGTATTAATGAGGTGTGTTTATGGGCCTGTGAAGGAGTAGGATACAAAGAAATAGGTGGGAAGTAGGAGAATTGATCTGAAAGTCAGCAAAGACTTGATGCACCAAATTGCCTCCTCCCATATAGTGAGTCAATGAGAGATGGCTGAACACGAGACAACAGAGTTTGGCAAATTCTATTGAGAATACATAAGGAGCCAAAGATGGAGTTGTACAGATTTCTTGGAAGTTCTTTTTGTGCTGAAAAAGAAAACCACATTGATGGTGAAAGCCAAATCATCACAAAGCAGAGATCTGAAGCAGTGGGAGCCTGGGTTATAGCAAGGAACAGCTTATATAGAGGTCGAGGCTAATCTTTGGAACGGTCAAGTTAGCACATGATTAAGGAGTAACTTTAACTAAGATGGAAAATGAATTGAAGGCAAATTTGTTAACAGACTTTATGATGGAAAACATAGAAACATAGAAACATAGAAAGTAGGTGCGAGAGTAGACCACCAGGCCCATCGAGCCCGCACCGCCATTCGCTCATGGCTGAACACTAAACAGACACCCTTACCCACAAACAGTAGACACAAGACACAGAACACAAGACACTACCCTCCCCTTTATATCGCTATCACCCCTCTCCACCCCAAGAACCGCGTGATCTCCTGGGGGAGGCAAAAAAACGGATAAAAACCCAGGTCCAATTCGGGAAAAAAAATCCGGGAAATTCCTCTCCGACCCCAATCCAGGCGATCGACACTTGTCCAAGAGATCACTCAGGTCTTACTATACTAACCATACCTAGGTCCATATCCCTGCCCTCTCCCCGTAGCCCCTTATCCCCTTGGCAGCTAAAAAAACATCTATTTTAGACTTAAATATATTTAATGTTTCTGCTTCCACTGCTCCCTGGGGCAGTGAATTCCATAAATTAACCACCCTCTGGGTGAAGAAGTTCTTCCTCATCTCAGTTTTAAAAGAGCCCCCTCTTATTCTACAACTATGTTACAGTCATAACTAAATCAATAATAAATAAATCTGCGGGACACCATACACCGCACAGCCTTGGCTAGCTTTGGGAAGAAGACCTCGAAGACGTACGACTGGTTTGAGGACAAGTCGACTGAGATGACTCCCGTCATCGAAGTCAAGCGCGCCGCCCTAGCCGCTACAAGCAGTCAGCTAACGATAAGAACCTGCAGATCCTCAGGGCTGCCAGGAGCAAGGTTCAGCAGACTGCCAGGTTTTGCACCAATGACTACTGGACACAGCTTCGTGAGGACATCCAGACGGGCGGCATAACAGGGAACATCAGGGGAATGTATGATGGCCTTAAGAAGGCATTAGGACCAGTCCAGAGCAAGATCCTCCACTGGGGAAGTAATCACAGACGGATGCCAGCAGATGGAGAGATGGGTGAAACACTACTCCGACCTCTACTCGACAGAGAACACTGTGTCCCCCTCAGCACTTGATGCCATCGGGTGCTTGGCGACCATGGATGAGTCAGACGCAGAGCCGACGGTAGAAGAGCTCAGCAAGGCCATTGACAGTTGGTCTCAGGCAAGGCCCCAGGCAGCGACGGGATTCCCCCTGACCTGATCAAGCATTGCAAGACTGCCTTACTGCTTCCTTTGTATGAAGTCCTCTGCCAGTGCTGGCAAGGAGCTGTACCGCAGGACATGAGGGATGCCACGATCATTACCCTCTACAAGAACAAGGGTGAGAGAAGCGACTGCAACAACTACAGAGGCATCTCCCTCCTCAACATCGTCAGCAAGGTCTTTGCTCGGGTCACCTCGATCCGCCTGCAGAAGCTGGCAGAACGTGTCTACCCAGAGTCACAGTGCGGTTTCCGAGCTGGAAGATCAACAGTAGACATGGTCCTCTCCCTTCGCCAGCTCCAGGAGAAGTGCAGAGAACAGCGGATGCCCTTGTATGTTTTCATTGACCTCACCAAGGCGTTCAACCTCGTCAGCAGAGATGGCAAAGAATCCTTCCACATCAACATGAAAGGGACAGTGCAGTTCAATGGTAGCTTCTCTGAGCCCTTCGACATCCACAGTGGCGTCGAACAAGGCTGCGTCCTCGCTCCCACTCTTTGGGATTTTCTTTGCTCTGCTCCTGAAACATGCCTTCGGCACTGCAACAGAGGGGATCTACCTGCGTACTAGATCAGATGGCAGGCTCTTCAACCTCAGAGCAAAGACAAAAGTACGTGAAGTTTTCATCAGAGACATGTTGTTTGCTGACGACGCCGCAGTTGTGTCCCACACCCAGCAGGAACTACAGTCACTGATGGACCGCTTCTATCGGGCATGCAAGGACTTCAGGCTGACCATCAGCCTGAAGAAGACGAACGTCTTGGGGCAGGATACAGAGGCGCCGCCTGTCATCACCATCGACGACTACGAACTTGATGCTGTCCATCAGTTCACGTACCTCGGCTCCACCATCACCAACAACCTCTCCTTGGACACAGAAATTGATAAGAGGATTGGGAAGGCAGCTACAACTCTCGCTCGCCTCACAGCTTGAGTGTGGACCAACCCAAAGCTGACAGTGAAGACAAAGATAGCAGTCTACAATGCCTGTGTCATCAGCACGCTGCTGTACGGCAGTGAGACATGGACTACAGCTAGGCAGGAGAGAAGACACAACACCTTCCACCTGAGAAGCATCCGCCGTATCCTGGGCATATCCTGGCAAGACAGAGTGTCAAACGCCGAGATCCTGTCTCGCGCTGGCCTTCCCAGTATGTACACTCTACTCAGGCAGCGCAGAATGCGGTGGCTGGGCCATGTCCACCGCATGGAGGATGGCTGTATTCCAAAAGACATCCTCTATGGAGAGCTGACATCTGCGAGGAGAACCATCGGCCGCCCCCAGCTACGTTACAAGGATCTGCAAGAGAGATATGAAGGCGCTCGACATCAATGTGGAGTCCTGGGAGAGCCTTGCAGCTGACCGCACGAGGTGGAGAGCTACCCTGAACCAACATCTCAAAACGGGGGAAGAGAAACTGTTGAACGCAGCGGCAGACAAGCGGGCACGCAGAAAGGAGCGCAGTAACCTCAACAAACCAGAGACCACACACAAATGTGACCTTTGCCACAGAGACTGTCACTCCCGCATTGGTCTCTTCCGCCACAAGCGACGCTGCTCCAGCCGAGGTTTGGAGCAAGCAGCCAACAACTAGGATGCATCACCCATGGTCAGTCATGACCGAGGGGGGCCTACTAATAAAACAGAAATCTGAGTAATTCTCAAAACAAAGCACTGCAGACTGAGAACTACCATAAAAGGAACAAATGTTTCCTGTAAAGTCCACACTACATAGATCATCACAATTTAGTGTGTTTTTCAACATATCCTATCCTTTCAGGGGTACAGCACAGCCTTGTGGCAGTATTGACCAAAATAAAGAGCCAGGCCTCCGTCAATGTGTACCAATTTGACAATGGCAAACACATGTCTGGGGTCAATTCCCTCTCGAGTTACTATTTTATTTAAGCAAACAAAAATGCTTCGCATCTTTTCATTTCCTATTCTGTGAATTATTGATTAAAGTATGAACACCTTTGGAAACCTCAAAGACAACACAATAGTCACATAATTCCATACCAGACAACAAGAGGGAATGAAAGGATGCAGCAAGTTCACAGATGGCTTGGTGGTTGAAGGAAATTAATCAGCAGATGGCAGTATAGACAGCATGCTTTTTGTTTCAAATTTTTGCAATGGGCACACCTGACAGTATTTTATGGCAAGCTTGTTAATTAGCAAAATGCACAATGGCACTGTACAAGGGTCGAAGTTGAAAGGAGCAATACAGCAAGGAGAAAATGTAATGATTATTGATGGGGACCATGATATAATTAAACAGAGATATTGAGCTGCTTATGATCCACCAAGAGGCCTGTGTAAGTTAAACAGCTATGAAATTGATCGTGAAGTGCTCAAACCTAAATGTAAAATGTTAACCTATCCTTCAAAAAGGTCAATTAGTACTGCACAAATGTCTGAACTAGTGATTTATTTGGTACAAAACATGCACTGCCATGAAATCCCTCAGTAAATATTGAATACTTGTGAATGTACACTAATACAGAAGATAATCAAATTTCTAATGAACAATTAGAAGCAATATGTGCAATGAGGATAAATATAAGAGGCAGCACTTGGAAATAAGAAGAAATATTGTGGAAAAAATAGCAATGAGAATAGCAGTGTATAGCATTATGGTAAACCACATCTGCACCCTCTTCAAAGCACATATCCAGTGCCCCTACCCTCATCAATCATCTATGTCACCTTCTCTAGAAACTCAATCAAGTTAGTAAGACATGACCTGCCACAGAAAGCCACTCTGACTGTTCCAAATTAGCCCGTTCCCCTCTCAATGGAAGTAAATCCTATCCCGAAGAATCCTCTCCAATAGCTTCCCTACCACTGACATGGTGCTCACTGGCCTATCATTTCCTGGATTATCTCTACTTCCCCTCTTATACAAAGGAACAACATCTTGGCTGATCGCTGATCCTCTGGGACCTGGCCTGTAGATGGAGAAGATACATAAATCTTCGACAAGGCCACTGCAACCTCCTCCCTTAATAATCTGGGGCAAATCCCACCAGGCTTTGGGGTGTTATCCACTTTAATACTCTTCAAGAGCCCCAACACCACCTTCTTGATCTCAAACTGCCCTATTAATATTCCCCACATTGTCCTCCATGCCCGTCTCGATTCATACAGAATTTGGTGAATTAGGTTTTATCTAGAAAGAAATAAGACATTGAGAAGTAGTGAATTATGAGGCTGTATGTTACCCAAATTCACTAGCATCTCCATGAATTTTACCAAGAAACCAATTCATTTTGATAAAAGGGATTCAACATATCAAGAGCAAAGATTTCTACCCCAATCATTTGTGACCAAGATTAAACAACTCAATCTAAACAACAAAGGAAAAGATGTCAAATTGAATATGTAAAAGGAAGAGTGAAGGAGAACTATCTAAAGGAATAGAGAGAACATGATAGGTGACACTGACTTATTCCAGCTTTTTGAGTCTATCTTCTGTAGTTCCTGCCTTCACATTGTGAAGATTGTTCCTTTGAAGCTTTTTGATACCAGAACCTTACAGGAGATGGTTCATTTTAACTGCCGTGTATTTTTGGGTGTTTTACATTTCGAAATGTAAACTGAAGAGAGATTATACACATATTGACCTCACACAAAATGTTTGCGAATAAAATTATGCATAGACAGGGCCTGGCAATTATTAGAGGGAGTTGCTTTTCTACGATGAGATAACAAGAATTACTTCCAAAGTCCTAAAAGTTTAGAGGGCCAGGTAATTAAGATATATGTCACCTTCCTGAAAATGCTAGTATGAAAGATTGTATGATAAGGATATATTGACTTTAATGAGTAAGCAAACTGTAAAACTGATAAAATATTATAGCCCTAACCTTTGGAATTATATCAGTAATTAGTGATTATCCCCCCCACCCCCCAACAGCCAAAGTTTTTGTTAAGTTAAAAAAAAAAAATCTTAAGTGGCTAGAAAACAATATCTTGAATAGATTTGGGTCTATAAATTTGTGATTTACTAAAAGCTCCGGTCAAATCTCATAGAGTTTGGATGCCACACCTTGGAAGGATAAGTTACGTTTAAGGGTATGCTTATCAAAATGATACCTGGACTGCATGGTCTACATTACAAGGAGAGATTACGATAACTATAGTTGTATTTCTTGGAAATTGGCAGCTTAACAATTTTATATGTAAGGGTTGACAAGTTTAGAATTCTCTTCCACAGACAGTTGATGGCCATCAATTATTAATTTTAAATCTTGGCATGATAGAGATTGATCCAAGACCTATGCAGTTAGGTCACAGATCAATCTCTACACTGCTGGATCATAGCTTTGGTTTGAAGAGCTAAACGCCAAAACAATATAAAGAATGGGTAAACAGAGTGAAATGAGAATTAAAAACAAATGGAAATGTTAATTTGATTCTACATTCAGCCTGTTAACCATTTTTCAAAATTTTGTACATTTAATTAAAATCTTGTCAGTTTTTTTTAAATGTTAGTGAATGCAGGTCATATCAGCCCATTCTCTTCTCACATGACAGTCCCACCATCCAAGAATCACTTTATTGCACTAGCTCTATGTACAAATATTTCATTTCTTAAATAAGAAGATCAAACCTGCATGCTATACTTCAGGAGTGGTCTGACCAAGGATAGTTAGACATCAGAGCTCCTGCATTCAAAACCTCCTGCAATGAAGGCCAACATACCATTTGCCTTCTTATCTGCTTGCTTCACATACAAGTTGGCAATACATCAATATTTCCTAATCAACTACCAATTAAATAATCACCTTATTTTCTGTTTTGCCTGCCTAATTTCACATTTATCCATGTTACCAAGAGAAAAACCCATTTATCCATCTCAGTTTCTTCGTAACATCTTATATGAAACTTTTGAAAATCCAAACATGTTGATTCTCCCTTTTCTATTCTACTATTTACATCCTCAAAAATCTCTAGTTGGTTTGTTAAAAATAATTTCTCTTTCGTAAATCCATGCTAACTTTTGTCTAATCCCCTCAATATTTTTGAAATACCTTATTATGCCATCGCTTAAAATAATCTATCCTGTTCCATAATACTGGTCTGGCTAACTGGTTCATATTTCTCCATTTATTTTTCTTTTCTAAAAAGTGGGGATTTTAATTGTCATCCTCCAATCTGCAGGAGCAATCCCATAAACTACAGAATATTGGAAGATGACAACCAAGGTATCCACCATTTCCATACCTATCTTTTCAGTATTCCGAGATGCAGGATACATTCACCTTTAATCCATTAATTTCTCCAGTCCATTCTCTTTACTTATTTATTGTAATTTCTCCTTTGCATTGGATTCTTGCTTCCATACAATTTCTGGGCAATTATCTCTCCATGAAGGCAAAACCAAAGTATTTGTTAATTGTCCTCACACTTCCCCCCCCCTCCCATTATAAAATCTTCAGTTTTTTAAATCTTCAGATAAAGGACATACATTTATCCTTCCTAATCTAATTCCAAATTGCTCTCCATGATTCATTATATGTTTCTACTTTTGATAAAGTACTATCCTTTGTCCGCCATGTTGGAATTATTTGTACCAGAAACGGAAACTAAATGTTCGCAATTTTTTGTGTTTGATCCTTACATGTTAGCTATTGCTTATCAACATCATACATTTCAGTGAATCTCTCCAATCCAACTGCAATTCTATAAGAACAGATAATTTACTGCAAGATGTAAAGTAATAAAATCAACCTTCGCCTTATGGTTGCACTTTGACTGGCAAACACAATTCTAAAGATATGCTCATTTAAGAAATAAGCTAACAATCTGTTAAACATTATCAAATATGGTGGTGTTGAAAGAGGTTATTATGTTTTAAAGCTATACAGGGTCACTTGTTACTAACATGCATTGCTCTGTTTAGAATGAAGTTCATTCAAAATAATTCTGAAAAAATAAAACTCAACTTGCTTTTGAAACAAATTTTGCAGTATTGCTGATATACTTCAGCTCTTAAATTGAGCAACAAACTATTTATTAACAATTGGAACCATCTTTCAATGATTTTGCCGTGAGTGGTGCTTATTTTAGCAGTCTTTCCATTTAACAACTGAAATTTATTTGCAGTAAAAACGGTAACCAATGGCTTCTGAGGAATGATTCCAGATCAGAAATGATCAATTATAAATACCATTGTTGGCACACCAAATGGATAGTTTAAAGGAGTTTGAATTGTGCTGTTTGATGTATGCCAGGTGAGCATGTGCTAAATCAAGATACCTCTAAAAAAAATATGAACTTTTAGTTATAAAAATCTCCTAAAACAAAGCAGGATTGGGCCATTCAGCCTGTTGAGCATGCTCCACATCATTCAATGTGATCACAGCTGATCCTCCATGTTCATGTTGATGTTTTTGTGTCTACTTCTTAATATATTTTTGATCTACTAAATATATTCAGCCACTTGCCCTCTGTGCCTTCTGTGGTAGAGAATTCTATAGGTTGACCACACCACACTTTGAGTCATGAAATGTCTCCTAATCTCAGTAGTACATGACTTTATAAAGTATCCTGGGTTTGAGAAACTCTCATTCTAGACCCACGAAGAAAACCTACTGCTTGGATTAGGTCAATGCTAATGATTTTCTTCTACTCCTGAAAAGTAAGCAGGTCTCCAGAGGCATTGGTAAATATTCTTTCCTCAATGACAAGCCTAAAAATAGGTGATCTGGACTTGCATCTTGCAAACTGAAGTACGACTTTTGCTATGTACAAAAATGCTGTTACTGATCTGATTGTTATGCAAAGCTATTTGGCAGTTTCTACGTCGTTATAGAAATAAAATAAATAAAAGATCGTGCTTCCTTGCTGCACACCTATAAATCATATAATAATTCCCCCATACTATAAGGTTTCCCTTTGGACCATTTTAAGAGACTATCTAATGCTACTTTTTAAAAATCCATTAAATATTGGTTTATTCTCTTCCCCCAGGTCACATTGCCACTGAGCTCGCCAAATTATCATTGGCAATTTAAATCCAAATAATCATGTGCAAAACAATATTTGTGCTATTAAATTTGTTATATTATTAAAGACTAGCAAAGTAAGATCAAGAAAATTGTAATGTATTATAACATAGATAATATTTATTGCTAAATAAATTAACAATAAATGATTTATGCAGTTTTGATAGATTTATATTATACTTTGGGATTAAAGTTCACATTTTTTAAACATATTTAATTTTACGTGGAGGATGAAATGTCCACCTTAAAGGATCAAACTCCAACATATTCTGGAAACGGTGATAAACATTTTGCAGTAATCAGTTTTATCTATCACTACACTACTTTAGTGTAGTATGGTAGAGATACCATACCTCTAGAAGGATACCAGAGGAAGATAACTCGTTACCGTTTTATTTTAACCTTTGTACAGGTAGTTTAATTTCCTTACAGAGAACAAAGTTTAACTGATTACGAATGCAAGCAACACCAACAAATTCAAAGTGACTGCAGACTTAAGAGTGAGCATGCAGAATATCTAAGTCACTCAAGTTTAACAGCAGTTGTACATCCACTGGCATCCCTTTATTCACAGAACTTGCTACCTCTTCATAGTCATCACAGAAGACACATTACTGAGTATGTTTGTCTTGAAATTTTACGTTTCAATTGTGCATTCTGTGCTCACATGGCTCAGTTACTAACATGTTGAAATCGCTTTGTTAGCACTACCATTAGTAGACAACTTGCTATTTACAAAAATTGAAAATGCTTAAGATGAGCCAGCAGCTGCAGGGAGAATGGGAAGGGTTAACATTTCAGATCATCGACTCTAATTAGTGCAGCAACGTAAAACATGTTTCGCTCTCACAGATGCCACCTGACCTCTGATATTTCCACAATATTGTCATTATTATAGAACTCCAGCATCTTAAATTTATTCTTCCTCCAGTTTTTGGCACTAATTGTTAGTAAAAATAAATCAGTTATTCAAAACCATAAAATTTCCAGTCTAAAGAAGGGACTCGACCTGAAACGTCACATATTCCTTCTCTCCAGGGATGCTGCCTGTCCCACTGAGTTACTCCAGCATTTTGTGTCTATCTTCAGTGTAAACCAGCATCTGCTGTTCCTTCCGACAAAATTCCCATCGTTGATCAATTCAGTTGATGGAACTAGACATACCTTTAAGCCCCATTAACAGTCAAGTCAAGTCAAGAGAGTTTATTGTCATGTGTCCCAGATAGGACAATGAAATTCTTGCTTGCTGCAGCACAACAGGGTATTGTAAGCAAAAATACAGAACAGTTCAGTTCAATATACACATAAATAAGCAGATAAAGTGCAATAGGCTGTTACAGTTCAGAGTCTGTTTGTTGGCAAGTTTAATAGCCTGATGGCTGTGGGGAAGAAGCTGTTCCTGAACCTGGATGTGACAGATTTCAGGCTCCTGGACCTTCTGCCCGATGGTAGCGGAGAGATGAGTGCGTGGCCAGGATGGTGTGGGTACTTGATGATGTTGGCTGCCTTTTTGAGGCAGCGACTGTGATAGATCCCTTCGATGGTGGGGAGGTCAGAGCCGATGATGGACTTAACGATGATGGTGGGTACAACTTTCTGCATCCTTTTCCGCTCCTGGACCCTCAGGTTGCCGAACCAAGCCACGATGCAACCAGTCAGCATGCTCTCTACTGGGCACCTGTAGAAGTCCGAGAGTCCTCTTTGACATGCCGACTATCCGTAGTCTTCTCAGGAAGTAGAGGCGCTGATGTGCTTTCTCTGATGCGCTTTCTTTATGATTGCATCAGTGCTGGGACCAAGAAAGATCTTCGGAAATGTGCACGGCCAGGAATTTGAAGTTCTTGACCCTTTCCACCATTGTCCCGTTGAGGTAAACGGGATTGTGGGTCCCTATCCTACCCCTTCCAAAGTCCACAATCAGTTCCTTGGTTTTGCTGGTGTTGAGAGCCAGGTTATTGTGTTGGCACCATTTGGTCAATCGGTCGATCTCACTTCTATACTCTGACTCGTCCCCATCAGTGATTCGTCCCACAACAGTGGTGTCGTCGGCGAACTTGATGATGGAGTTCGCACTATGTCCGGCTACGCAGTCATGAGTATAGAGTGAGTAAGGAAGAGGGCTGAGCACGCAGCCTTGAGGTGCTCCCGTGCTGATTGTTATCGAGGATGACACATTTCCACCAATACGGACAGACTGTGGTCTGTGGATGAGAAAGTCGAGGATCCAATTGCAGAGGGATGCGCAGAGACCCAGATCTGAGAGCTTGGTAACCAGCTTGGAGGGGATGATTGTATTAAATGCCGAGCTGTAATCAATGAATAACAGCCTGACCTATGAGTTTTTGTTGTCCAAGTGGTCCAGAGCAGAGTGGAGAGCCAGTGAGATCGCATCCACCGTTGATCTGTTATGGCGGAAAGCGAACTGCAGTGGGTCGAGGTTCTTGTCGAGGTAGGAGTTGATATGCGCGATAATCAACCTCTCAAAGCACTTCATCACCACAGACGTTAGTGCCACTGGTCGATTGTCATTGAGGCACGTCACCTTGCTCTTCTTGGGCACCGGTATTATTGATGCCCTTTTAAAGCAGATGGGAACCTCAGACCTCAGAAGTGAGAGGTTGAAAATGTCCGTAAAAACTCCAGCCAGTTGGTCTGCACAGGTTTTTAGAACACGACCGGGTATGCCATCAGATCCAGGATCTTCTGACGTCGGCCTCTGTGACTGTGACTGAAATACCGTCACGGCGAATGGGGGCTCGGGAAGGCACATCAGTGTTCCCCCTATCAAAGCGTGCGTAAAATGCATTGAGCTCGTCAGGGAGTGATGCTTCGCTGACAATTGAGCTGCCTCCTGATTTCGCCTTGTGGGAGATGATGGCATTCAATCCCTGCCACAGTTGCCGAACATCCGTCTCATCCTCCAGCTTGGAGCAGAAGTCCCTTTTGGCTTTTTTGATGGCCTTAAGCCCCTGTCCCACTTACGTGTCCTTGGCACGCTAATTACGCAACCTTGTCGTCGCGTTGAGGCGTGATGGTCGCGTGCGTCATCATGCGCCCGCACAGCCGTCTGGAGCGCGTGACGTTATTTGAAGATGGACACAAAATGCAGGAGTAACTCAGCGGGACCGGCAGCATCTCTGGAGAGAAGCAATGGATGATGTTTCGGGTCAAGACTCTTCTTCAGTCTGAAAGAAGGGTCTTGACCCGAAACGTCATCCATTCCTTCTCTCCACAGATGCTGCCGGTCCCGCTGAGTTACTCCTGCATTTTGTGTCTTTCTTCAATTTTCTTGGCCCGCTCTGGGAGTAGAAGTGGGGGCGGATCCGGATCCGCAACGGCCGTGAGCCCCAGGCTGAGTTCGACGATCGTTTGCCTGCTTCTGCTGCTGTTGGAGGTGAGACGTTGCGTCGCGCCAGGGTCTTGGGCCTGTCCCACTTTGGCCGTCAGTTACGTGACAGACCGGTGGCACGCGAAGATTTCGTGCAGGACGAAGTCCGCACTCCTCCACGACACTCCACACCAAACCATGCGCCCGTCCCCACGCTACCCACACGCTAGCAGGTCGCATAAATGGCGCGCGAAAGACAGCCAAGTGGGACAGGCCCTTTACCAAGGTCATATCTGGACTTCTTATAGACCTCTGTGTCTCCGGCCCTGAATGCCTGGGATCTGGACTTCAGAAGAGCGGATCTCATGGTTCATCCAAGGCTTCTGGTTAGGAAACACTCGGAAGGTTTTTGTTGGGATGCAGTCCTCCACACATTTCTTTATGAAGTCTGTAACGACTGTGGCGTATTTGTTCAGGTCCGTTGCTGAGTCCCTGAACATTGCCCAGTCTACAGACTCCAAACAGTCCTGGAGTTGTTCCTCTGCCCCGCCCGACCAGCTCTGAACAGTCGTCACCTCAGGGGGTGCGCTCTTCAATTGCTGCCTGTAGGCAGGAAGAATCAGCACTGCAGTATGGTCGGATTTACCAAAGTGAGGGCGAGGGATAGAGTGATAGGCGTCTTTGATAGTCGTGTAGCAGTGGTCGAGGGTATTTGATCCTCTGGTGCTGCAGGAGACATGTTGGTAGAAGTTAGGGAGCGATTTCTTCAGGTTGGCTTTGTTGAAGTCCCCAGCTACGGTGGTAAATGCCTCGGGGTAAGCCATCTGGTGCTTGTTGACCATGGCATGCAGCTCCCCCAGTGCCAGATGGACATCAGCCTGGGGAGGGATGTAGACCGTGGTCAGGTTGATGGAAGAGAATTCCAGTGGTAGGTAGCAGGGACGGCACTTCACCGCCAGGTGTGGGTAGCAGGAGTTGGATAGGACTGCCACGTCTGAGCACCACACAGAGTTGACCATGAGGCAGACGCCCCCTCCTCTCCCTTTCCCAGATGCCAGTGTACGGTCCATGCGATGGATGGAGAAAGCTTCAGGCTGGACTGCTGAGTCTGGGGAGCTGGGGGTGAGCCATGTCTCTGTGAAACAGAACACAGAGCATTCCCTCAGCTCCCTTTGGTAAAGCAGCCTTGCCTTTAAGTCCTCCACTTTATTTTCAAGGGACTGTACATAGGCCAGTAAGATGGTAGGGAGAGGGGGTCGAAGTCCCCTGCGCCTCAGTCTGACCTGAAGCCCTGCCCATCAGGCACTTTTCCGGACACAATGGAGGCCTCTCCGTTGTTTCCAGGTATGGTACCTGCTGTTTCTGCGAGCCTGCGCTGGTACGGGGATTCCCTCACAGTCGGCAGCTCCAGCTCCGTTACGATTGGGGATTCCCTCACAGACGGCAACTCGAGCTCCGTTGCTCTTGGGAAAACCTGCTCGTCGGCTCCGGAGGGCTTCCCGGTGTTTCCAGGAACAGTATGTGTGTTTCCCGGTCGGCTCGGGTTCTCTCCAGCAATCCAGGGAACGCTTGCAGTCGGAGGCTCCCGCAGCTGCGGGAGATCGTGAAATCGCTAGTGCCTTCAGATGCACCAGCAGCTTGTCCGTTACGGCGCCGATTTCTGCTGTTTTTCTGATCCAGGTAAGTTGATTGTAGCTGTAAATTATCCTCTTCTGTTGGGCTGCTGGCAAAATGTCGCCGCAGGGAGGCGCCATATTTGATGCCTGGCATTATCAGACCATTTCTTTAGCTTAGAATCCATAAAACTAAACATGGAAATAAATGTTCTTTTTGAATAAGTAACATCTTAACTTCTCACCTGACAACACATTTGCCCATGAGATGCCACTGTCAAACCAAATATCCAAGATATCCTCTCCCTTGACATAATTTGACACATCAGAGCCTCCACTCTGCAGAAACAAAAACATGACAAAATTTAGTCAATGAAAAAATATTTATATACCAAATGACAATGAATTCCTATACAATTAATTAGCTGTCAGGTTGTTTATTTATTTATTATGACATAGGATATTAATTCCCTCAGGTCAATGTGGCTCATCAGTCACATTACCCTTCTCCTCGTTTCCTTACATCCTGCAACTTATTTCATTGCACATCTGTAAACTCTCTTTTCATTTGAAAAATAAGGTAATTAACAATAGCTGATTAATCTATCGTCGGATGGTTGTGGAAACTGACGAATCTGGCCCAAATAGGCAAAGGGGGAATGTGCAAACTTCAAGCAGACAGCAAGCAACGACAATCAAAAATTGCAGCAAGATCTTGATCAGTTGGCCAGGTGAGTTGCGGAATGGTTAATTAAGTTTAATACAGATAGGTGCAAGGTGTTGCATTTTGGAAAGTCACTCCAGGGTAGGAGCTACATAGTAGTCACGGCCCTATACAGCAGGGCTCTAGGGATTGTTGTAGAGCACTGGGATTTAGGAGTGCAGGCACAGTTTCTTGGAAGTGGCGTCACAGATTTGAAGTGCTGTGTTCAATTTTGGTCACCTTTATAAGAAAGATGTTGTTATTCAATTTACCGAAATGTAGCCAGTACTCATGGGCCTGAGCTATAGGGAGAGGTGGAGCAGGCTGGGACTTTATTCCTTTGAGCGCAGGAGGATGAGGAGTGATCTTATAGAGGTGTACAAGATCATAAGGGAAATAAATAGGGTAGATGTACAGTCTTTTACCAAGAGTTTTACCCCCATGTTTTTCAATCTACTTGGACCTTCCCAGAAGATTTCACGATCCCAAATAAATGCATCCACCATCTCACCTACCACAATTTTTTTTTAAACTTCTGCTAGTTTTCAGCATTTTCTTTGGTGACAATGATTGTTAAATTCCTCCCTTTTTACCCTACCACCTGAATATTTGTGTAATTGGGATGCATTTGGTATCATCTACCATGAAGACAGAAGCAAAACATTTGTTCAAGGTTTTTGCCATTTTCTTGTTTTCCATAAATCTTAGACTCATCTTTAAAGGAATCAATATTAACCGTACGTGTACAAACCATCTGATTCTACCTGAGATAAAACCATAAGACATAGGAGCAGAATTAGGCCATTCGGCCCATTGAGTTTACTCCGCCATTCAACGATAGTTGATATTTTCCCCCCTCAGTTCCATTCTCCTACCTTCTCTCAGTATCATTTGACACCCTATACAAGTCAAGAACCTATCAATCTCCGCTTTAAAAATAGCCAATGTCTTGGGCTCCACAGCCATCTGTGGCAATGAATTTCACAGATTCACCATCCTCTAGCTAAAGAAATTCCTCATCTCCATTCTAAAGGTACATCCTTTCATTCTGAGGCTCTACCCTCTGGTCCTAGACTCTCCCGTTACTGGAAGCATCGTTTCTATGTCCACTGTATCTAAGCCTATCATTATCCAATAGATTTCAAGAGCTCCCACTCATCCTCCTCAACTCCAGCAAGTACGGGCCCAGAGCCATCAAACGCTCCTCATATGTTAACCTAATCAGTGGGCCGGGACGCTCCCGACATGCAGGCCCGACTCGCGCGCCGCGGCCAGATGTCAGAGGAGGACTAGTCCGCCATAGACCGATGATGGAAGTCCCACTCAGTAGGCCCGGTTCGCCCGTTGTGGTCTCCCAGTCGGCCCCGAGCCACCAGCATCTCCGGAAACCGTACTGCCGAGAGCAAGGATGTACTGAGAGAGGAAGACCGGTAGAGAGCAATGGGGGGGGATCCTTCCTCAGATATGGGGCCCAAAACAGCTCACAATATTCTAAATATGGCCTTAGCAGCACCTTATGAAGCCTCAGCTTTACATCCTTGCTTTTATATTCTACAGTGCCCTCCATAATGTTTGGGACAAAGACCCATCATTTATTTATTTGCCTCTGTACTCCACAATTTGATTTGTAATAGAAAAAAAATCACGTGGATAAAGTGCACATTGTCAGATTTTATTAAAGACCATTTTTATACATTTTGGTTTCACCATGTAGAAATTACAGCTGTGTTTATACATAGTCCCCCAATTTCAGGGCACCATAATGTTTCGGAAACATGGCTTCACAGGCGTTTGTTGCTCAGGTGTGTTTAATTGCCTCCTTAATGCAGGTATAAGAGTGCTCTCAGCACCTAGCCTTTCCTCCAATCTTTCCATCACCTTTGGAAACTTGTATTGCTGTTTATCAACATGAGGACCAAAGTTGTGCCAATGAAAGTCAAAGGAGCCATTATGAGACTGAGAAACAAGAATAAAACTGTTGAGACATCAGCCAAACCTTAGGCTTACCAAAATCAACTGTTTGGAACATCATTAAAAAGAAAGAGAGCACTGGTAAGCTTACTAATCGCAAAGGATCTGGCAGGCCAAGGTAGACCTCCACAGCTGATGACAGAAGAATTCTCTCGATAATTAAGAAAAATCCCCAAACACCTGTCCGACAGATCAGAAATACTCTTGAGGTGTGGATTTGTCAATGACCAGTCCGCAGAAGACTTCATGAACAGAAATACAGAGGCTACACTGCAAGATGCAAACCACTGGTTAGCCACAAAAATAGGATGGCCGGGTTACAGTTTGCCAAGAAGTACTTAAAAGAGCAACCACAATTCTGAAAAAAGGTCTTGTAGAAAGATGAGATGAAGATTAACATATCAGAGTGATGGCAAGTGCAAAGTATGGAGCAGAGAAGGAACTGCCCAAGATCCAAAACATGCCACCTTATCTGTGAAACACGGTGGTAGGGGTGTTATGGCCTGGGCATGTATGGCTGCTGAAGGTACTGGCTCACTTATCTTCATTGATGATCCAACTGCTGATGGTAGTAGCATAATGAATTCTGAAGTGTATAGACACATCCTATCTGCTCAACTTCAAACAAATGCCTCAAAACTGATTGGCCGGCGATTCGTTCTACAGCAAGACAATGATCCCAAGCATAATGCTAAAGCAATAAAGGAGTTTTTTAAAGCTAAAAAATAGTTAATTCAGGAGTGGCCAAGTCAATCACCCGATCTGAACCCAATTGAGCATGCCATTTATATGCTGAAGAGAAAACTGAAGGGTACTAGCCCCCAAAACAAACATTAGCTAAATATGGCTGCAATTCAGGCCTGGCAGAGCTTCACCAGAGAAGACACCCAGCAACTGGTAATGTCCATGAATCGCAGACTTCAAGCAGTCATTGCATGCAAAGGATATACAACAATCTATACTAAATAGTGATACTAAACATCACTACTTTAACTTACATGACATTGCTGTCCCAAACATTACGGTGCCCTGAAATGGGGGGACTATGTAAAAACACTGCTGTAATTTCTACATAGTGAAACCAAAATGTATAAAAAATGGCATTTATTAAAATCTGACAATGTGCACTTTAACCACATGTGATTACAAATCTCAAATTGTGGAGTACAGAGGCAAATAAATAAATGATGGGTCTTTGTCCAAAACATTATGGAGGGCACTGTTTTCCTCTCAAAATGAATGCTGGCATTGCATTTCATTTGCCTTCCTCAACCTGCAAAGCCTTTACTTTTTCTACCAAAGTGCATGACTGTACACTCTGCTATGCCATATTCCATTTGCTACTGTGCCCACTCTCCCAACCTGTCCAAGTCCTTCTGCAGACTCCCATTTTCCTCAACACTACCTGCGCCTCCACCTATCTATATCATCCACAAACATGGCCGCAAACATAGTCATCAAGTAGTTTGATGAAGTCAGCAGTCAATGTGCGATGTAGAAACTGCAGATGCTCATTTACCAAGGAAAGTAAAAAAATGGAGTATCTCAGCAGGTCAAGCAATATCTCTGGAGAAAATGGATAGGTGACATTTCGGGTCAGGATCCTTCAATTGCAATGTTGTACAGGGAACTATAATTCTGATAAATTACCTGCTTTTACTAAAAGTTATTACAGTTTCTATCATAATTTCTGGTTACTCTGCTCTATAAACTTATCAGAATAAATTGACGCTCTACAATCAACTGTTTGCCATGAGCCCAATCAGATGCCCCACCCTGTTCTGTCTCCAACTTGCTTGTTGACATTGTGTTATCAGTGAACATGTTTTGTCATAAGGAAAAAACCGAGTTAGGAAAATATCTAGTAAAAGAAGCAGGCATAAAATACTCAGAGCAAGCAAAGAGACAGAGTTTACAGACAAAGTTCTAGAGCAGTATTGAACTTTAATGTTAAAACAAAATTGTCTTGAATAAACGCTACTGATAACACTTTCAGTATCTTGCTAGCAGGAAGAGTTAAGCTAACAGTGGGAACATGATTGAAGAAAAGGTTAGAAAGCAATAATAGATGGAATATGGAAAACAAAGCCAACCTAAAGTCAGCAGACAGCCTGAGGAAATGAACAGAAGGACACCATGCAGTCAATCTTGTCTGGGGCAGTCAAAAAGAGAAAACTAATCAGCATAGTTCTGGCCGTCCAACTCCAGGGCTGTAGCCTTGCAGGTCATGTCTCGCTGAACGTGGTGGGTGGTTTCTGCTTTATCTACTGTATCAGGCAGCAAGTTACAAACAGAAACCAATCCCCGATTGAAAACGGTTTCATAATTCTACCAGTTTCTTTAAATCTTTACCACTGACTTTTAACCTCTCTGAGGGAAATGGCTTCTTCCTGTTTACTTAATCCAGTCATCTCATTTTGAAGAATGGTCCCAACCTGAAACGTCGCACATCCATTCTTTTATTAGATGCTACCTAACCTGCTGAATTATTCCAGTATTTTGTGTTTTACTTAAGATTCTTGTGCCTCTCCTCATAATTGAATACATTTCAGTTAAGACTCACCTCAACCGTCGTTACTCAAATATAACAATTCTAGCATATCAAATTCCTCATAGCTTTCATGTTCTAGTTTTGGCAATGTCCGTATACATTTTCTCTGCTCCCCACTTATGGCCTAAATAGTACTATTTTGAGTTCAACATAACCTCCCTGCTTTTATATTCTGTGTCTCAGCTAATAATAAAAATATTCCATGTGCATCATAACTACATTTAATGAGTTACAAACCTTTACCTCAAGATTCCTTAATTTCTCCAAATCATACTATATCCTTCTATTAACTTATACTCCCTTATTATGTTGCACCTCCCCAATGCATCAGTCACACTTCTCTGCAATAAATTCCATTTGCCACTTCTCTGCCTGATATGCTACACCATCCTGCACTCTAAAACTTTCTTCGTCATCAATATGCAACCAATTTTTGTGTCACCTATAAACTTCTTTATCATTTTCCTTACATTTAAGTCTAGGCCATCAACATATACAGGTCCACCACCGATTTCCGGCAACTGGTGGTCTGGCACCTTCTTTAATCTGGACAAAATGACAAGAGCGCACTTGAAATCCCCCCAGATGTACCCCAGAAAATGTGGCACCTAGACCGCGTGATGCGACCGATCCGACCCTCATTGGGGCTTGAGGGATACTCGTTAACTGGTGCCCATGCAAGAAATGCAGATTTTGATGCAAAATTATTTTTTTATTTAATATTTGTTTTATCTATGTTTGAAACATTGCTTTAGAGACGTGGGTGGGGTATAATTAGTGGGTCAGAGGTATATTGTTGTATCATTACTATGTGACCTCTGTAGGTCCGGCAAAACGGATAATAAGGCAAGGCTCTGGAACCAAGGGGGTTGGAAAATCGATGGTGGACCTGTACTACAAAACTATTGATTTTGGTGGTGGTGGTAGTGGGAAGAAGTGAGGGGGTGGGCGTTCTGTAAATAAGGCTTTTTTTCGTTGTCAATTTGGAGTAATCTTTGGGTATATTAATGGGGGAAAAAATGTTGATAATTGTGGCTTAATCTTTAATTGATATCACTTTGTCTACAAAAAATGCACTAGGTTCATCACTTCAGACAGTAAGTCCACTAGCACAAACATTGGTTGACAAATATGACATCTAAGCTGACTGCTGTTATAAGTAAACGTGGAGACTTGCTTATCACTTGCTAAAGACAATGTTTTTGAAAGACAGGCTACAGGCAAGAAAAGAGTTGGCAAATGAACTTAAGAATGAAGTCCCATCATGCTCTACACGGCCAAGTTTCAATTTACAGTAAAGTAAATTAATGCACTTGTTTGTGTCTCTCAGATTAACATATGGAGTGAAAAAAAGCAGCCAAGGGTGATTCTGAATTGGTAAACGAGACTTTGTGACCTATGTAATAGAGGGGGGAAAAATCAGCGAAAACTGATAACGAAACTTTGGAGTCGCAAGCAGGGCTGCCATAATATCCTTTTTCATCTGGATAATGCATTTTCCCCTCCACTCATCACCTTCCTCCTCCTGAACTCATCAATTTCATCCCTCTGGATTTAAAATCCGCAACTCTTCAACCCTGTCTCAGACCTTTCTACTTTTCTTATCTCTGCCCTTTGTTCCAACCAGCCTATCAGCAAAACACCCCTCCCTCGCCTGTGTCGACCTATACCTGCCACACATGTCTTGCCTCTCCCCTTTTCCAAATTTCTTCTATCCCCACCCCCCCTACAATCAGTCTGAAGAATGGTCTCATCCCAAATCCCATGGATGCTTCCTGACCTACTGAGTTCCTCCAGCACTTTGTGACCTTTTCTGTATTAACCAATATCTGCAGTTCTTTGTTTCTACATCAATGCTGTTGACTGTCTTTAGTAAATGTATCAAATTGAAATGGAAAAGTATGATGAGCATGCACAGCTACAAAATTAAAGTGAGACAAACAAGAAGAAATGACAAATTCAATTCAGCATACCAAAAATATACTGGGGCAAACCATGAAATTAAGTTTCACCTTGCAATTAACAAAAAACATTTAAGAAAGAGTGATAGAACTAAAGTGAGATGTCCACTTTGTCAGTATATGTGCTGGAACCTCAGCTTTTTAATTATCCGTAACAATGTGTTTGATTAAAATAAAAGTATTGTATGCAGGTTTGCTAACGCTGCAAAGGTAAATTGTAAAGTAAGATAGGGAGTACATAAAGCATTTGAGCAAGACAGTAACAGATAGATTAGAATCTCAAAAACAGGAAGCTGTTCAACTTGGTTGGTAGAATAGCAAAACAGAACATTAAAAAGGGAAAAAATTGATAGAAATTGTTGTGTGGCGGAGCTTGGGATCACTGGTGCACAAATTGGAGCGTTAACATGCTGATACAGTAAGGATTTGGTACACTGTCCTTTATTTCAACTGTAGAAGTGCAAGGGAAGTCTTGCTTCAGACCTTTGGCAAGATAACATGTTGTGTATTGTGTTCAGTTTTGACCTTTCTTCCTAAAAATATTCTTGCATGAAAGTATTACAGTGTATATTTGTGAGAGTTTTTGTATGAAGAAAAGATAGAATGGATCAATATTTCTTGGTTCTTGGTCCTCCAAAATATTCCAAATGGAATTTAAACTGGAGATGGCAGAGGGTGTATCATCTAATAGAGCTTAGATGAATGAGACGCCACATTTAGGCGTAAAAGATTCTGTTAAAGTTCATGGAGAAATATTGTGTCCTTGCAATGGAGAGTTTAGAAGTAGAGAAAATGAATGGAGAGTTTAGAAGTAAGGAAAATTAAGAAACAGTTAGACAGGTACATGGATAGGACAAGTTTGGAGGGATCTGGACCAAACACAGGCAGACTGGACTAGTGTAGCTGGGACATGTTGGCCGGTGTGGGCAATTTGGGTGGAAGGGCCTATTTCCACACTGTATCACTCCATGACTCTAAAGTTTATGTAGAGAAAATTATTTATCTCAGTCCTTAATCAAGAAGTCTTAATCAAGAAGGATCTTATAGAAACATATAAAATTCTCAAAGGACTGGACAGGCTAGATGCTGGAAAAATGTTCCCGATGTTGGGGGAGTCCAGAACCAGAGGTCACAGTTTAAGAATATGGGGTAAGCCATTTAGGATTGAGATGAGGAAAAACTTCTTCACCCAGAGAGTTGTGAATCTGTGGAATTTACAGAAGGCAGTGGAGGCCAATTCACTGGATGTTTTCAAGAGAGATTTAGCTCTTAGGGCTAAAGGAATCAAGGGATATGGGGAAAAAGCAGGAACGGGGTACTGATTTTAGATGATCAGCCATGACCATATTGAATGGCGGTGCTGGCTCGAAGGGCCGAATGGCCTACTCCTGCACCTATTTTTCTACGTTTCTAAGAATGACTGAGATAAATCACTGGTATTCTCTACCCTATATGCTGCACGTTTTCAGTAATTGAGGAGACGTATGGACAAGAGGTTAAAAATGATGGAAATCACAGAATATTGGGATAATGTGAGAATGTGAGTTTGTGAATAAGCTATCATCTCAGAGATTGACATGGCAGACTCAAGCGTTACATGGCAGCACAGTGGTAGTAGAGATGCTGCCTTACAATGCCAGAGACCAGGGTTCAATCCTGACTCCGGGTGCTGTCTGTATGGAGTGTGTACGTTCTCCTCATGAACTCTTACGGGTTTTCTCCGAGAGCTCTGTTTCCTGCCACATTTCAAGGACATGCAGGTTTTGTACATAAATTGTCCCTTGTGTGTATGGGTGATTGTTGGTCGGCGTGGACTTGGTGGGCCAAAGAGCATACCTTCTCGCTGTATCTCTAAACTATACTACACTACATACCCTCTCCTGCTTCCATTGTTCTGCAATCACGTTTTGTCAGTAAGGTGCAGTATTTTTTAGTGGGTTTTCCCTCATCAAATTATTATTTTCGTGGAAATAATCTAATTCTAAAAAACCACCGACATTTTTTTAAATACTTTGTATAAACTACTTTAGATTGAACAGTTTATTTGTCAATGTTAGGTGACTATAAACCAAGCAAAGTAAGTGTAACATGTCTTATACTAATTTCATTTTAAATTCTCAGGAGTTTCTTACTAAATAACATTTAAATAATTTACAAATATAATGTAAGAAATTTCCATTGAAGACACTGCATAGTCACTGCGACTTTAATATATTTTGTTGCAATGCGAGTGAGATTATGACCTCTAAACAATACTACCTTTATTAAAATTTCCTTTGTCAAGAGTTGGTCCAAAGGTAGAGTCCACCAACAGTCCGTACCATGTTCTTTCATCAGTTTGATGAGGTGATCCCTTGTGTATCTGCATGGAAACAGTTACATCTGAGTAATGTCAGCAACATTATTGACAAGCAATTAGATAACTATTAAGTACAATTCAAAAGCACTTCTGTGCTTATTCCAGCTTTAGACAAGTCTCTACACTTGCTTTAGCTGGAGTGGAGAGTAGGATATTAGACAGGATGCTACGTTACGCAATTAGTTTGAATGGCTGCTATGCAATTCCAATACACAATAGAATCTTTGCATACTGCATACATTGGGCAGTCTGCCTAAACTGACATTAGTCATTACTTTCAGTAGAGATGAAAAAGAACATGGCAAGCCTCTGCCACATCCTCATAAAAAAACAACCTAATTCACAAAAGGCATGTTGCAACTCCTTAAAGCATTACTTACTTCATCAACACTTTTATTTTATTTTCAGTTTCCAAAATAATGTTCAGAAAAACAAATGCATCTTTAATTGATAGAACACAAAATTTAACAAACTACAAATACTGAAACTCAATTGACAAAAGGCATAGCAACAAACCAAAAGGGAAAGAGAAGTATTGATCGTATACAACTCTTCCTCTGCACACCCTTTGCATAAAGTTATTTTCCCGTTGCCAATTTTTATACTAACAGCAGAGTGCCATAACTTCGCACATGAAATTGCTTTAAGTCTCTCAACAATATTGATCAAATAGTTTGTTTCCATGACAACTAAAAACCAATCATACCAAACAAGTAATTTCTAAGAGTATCTGGACCTCCACATCAACATAGCAGGCTTAATTTGCCATTAACAATGAGAAAATAATTACACCGTAAGAATCAATGCTTTGAGTAATGGCTTCAGAGTAACACCTTAATAAGTATTTTTGAAACATCCTTAGTCTCATTCACTCACTAACTAATCATCACCACGTCCCTTCTCTAATGAACAAGGAATTTCATAGCACGCTGGTGTGTATGACAATAAACTAATCTGAATCTAATAAGGATTTTTATTAATGACTACTCAATTTCACATTTGGTATCCCTGTCTTCCCTCTATTCTGAATAAATTTTGATTAAATCTTATAAAATTGTAAAGTCAATATGAAAGGTAACAATTTTGTCCGTTTTTGTCCTCTGGACCCGTTTATTCCGAATTCTCAATTAAAAATAAAAAGGAAAACATTTTTTTAATAAAAAGGTCCTTTCATACTGTAAAATTTACTTTTTGGTTTTGATTAATGATCAATTAAGTTACTATAATGGAAATAAGCCAAAATGCATTTCAAATAACTCCCATCAAAATATTTGAAATCATGCTAGTTGCATTGGGTGTACAAAGTTATTAAATATTTGCAGCATGGATAATCATTAACTCACATTTATTAACTTCCACATCGGCCAAAGGTTCATAGTGCTATGTTTAAAAGAGGAAAAAGGGAAATTTCTTTTTGTCACTTTTCATTTGACACAAATTCCTGAACAATGCCTGAAGCTGAGAAAACGCAGATTAGAGCTTTCTCTCTCTCATCCTTGTGATGAGAACATTGCCAGGAAGGCTGGCATTTGTCATCTCATTCTAGCAGATCTGAGCAATTTTGCTGCAACTTGCAAGATCACTTCAGAAGCAGCCATGAGTCTACACATGGTGGATGACGAAAGTGAAGTAAACCTAGACCAGGTAAGGATTGCAGATTTTATATCCTAAAAGAACACTAGTAACCAAATTAGTTTTTTTTTAAATAACCACCAACAATTTTACTAACACCATAAAAAAATATATATTTGCAATCTAATTCTTAAGCTGGGTTCAAACCCTCAAACTGCTATAATGGAATACAATTTTGTGTTTGTTGGGAGTATTTCAGCAAGTTTAAAAGTAAATGAATTTTTCCAGCAAACAATAATTTTATCAATGTTTCACTTAACAAATGATGTCAATACACTGACTAATTCTACTTGCAGATCAGATAAAATAGTTTGCTCATTTCCTCACCCCTCATCCACTGGTGGAATAATAATACTTTGCCTTAAAACTGAAGACTGAAAGCAGAGGTGGGTTACAGTCTCTTGAAACTATGAATGCTAGGATAAATAAATCTAGAACTGAATAAAATGATTAAGCGTAAAATGAATGTGTTAATTTCACTGAATAGCCAGACCTGGGTAGCATCTGACCAGACAACAGACTACCTGAACTGGCATTAAAAACAAAATATTGTTAACAAAATAATTTCTCTGAAATGATTAAACTAGTTGATTGTAAAACTTTGCCTGGACTTTACAGACTATACCCAGGAGGAGTTCTGGCAATGTGTGACATTTATTTGGTTTCAGCAGAAAAAGGGATGAGGTAATGCAGCTACCATGACACCGACCAATAAGTGTACAAGCTGATATTGACTGTTCAGAATGCTTATCTTCCAGAGTTATCAGAGACAAAGTAGCATTAGACTGATTACTTGCAGATGTACATTGGAGGTGAACATTTTACAGCTTTCCTAACAACAGGACGGGAGTAGATACAGGTGGACAAGATAACTTGAACAGTACTTTGCCACTTCCTTTGCAGACAAACAGGTAACCACACAGATTTATTCTTCTGAAACAGCCAATAAACCCCCAGAAAAAGTAATGAAATTTCAACCAACTAGTTTTATTTTAAATAGCATTTGAATATTTTTGTATTATAATTGCAAATTATCATGAAAATATCACTGCATATTTGTAAATTTTAATTTCTGAAGTATTCAGAATAATCTATGGTACATTATCTACAAATGAATTTTAAGATACAATTAATTGTTGAACATGAAACATTCCTTCAAAGCATCTTTGATTCTACAAATAATTTTCCATTAACTACCTTTTATCTTAAGCAGGGTGCATTGATAAGATTCTTCTACAAATGCACTAGGGTCTGTAATACCATTATATAATTTAATTTGGTATTTTTAAACCACTGAATATCTTTATGTGAAAGTGTTAATTTATCCTAGGCCGATTTATTGTATTTTACCAGTGCATATTTTCCAGTCCATGTAACACCATTTATAACACCATTTAATATAGATTTGAAAATAAAATTACTTTCAATCTTTACTGAGCCAAAGTCGCAAAATGTATTGGTAATCTACACAAAATAATTAAACAATCTCAGAAGTATATATTGCTTTAAAAAAACAGGCTGTGCAGCCTTTTTTGGATACAAACATTTCTATTTTGCTTAAGATTATAATTAGTTTTCAGTTTGGTTATAATAAAGTAACAGAAAATTTACATTTAACTGTCAGGGAAATAAACAATGCTTTTGTATAAGGAAATTAGACTTCCTTGCCTGTAGTTACATTTTGTGGAACAAATCCCATTGCCATTGCTGAAAAATGAAAGTCACAACCCATCAAATACTTGACCCTCTAACTATTCCAGTTTCCCCAGGATATTGTCTGATTCCGTCTGAATGCCCCTATCACTTGCATGCAGACAACTCTGAACACTTATCACCTTTTATGTGAAATTCCTTCTGCCAATATTAAAGTAATATTTTGGATTTACCTTCTCTAGGACATGCCTTAAGTTTTTGTTTTGTCTCAGCTTCGCACTGATTTTTATTTTTAACTTTTCAGAGTTGACACCCCCAACTGACCCAAGTCATTCAGAGTCCTACAAGTACCTGAAAATCAAATGTTAGATAAGCAAAAGTTGCATTTTTTTAAAACAGTACTCTTGACACCTTACTATTAGAGATCAACATTTTCCATAAATAAAGCGTGTTTGATAATGTTAATTTATTATAAAGTATTGGCAACTATTTTTCCATCACAGATCAGCATCAACAGTTATACTGTCGCAGCTATGGAAGATCAGAACATTTTGAAAATGACAAAACAGAAACACATGAGGACAGCAGTGCTCATCAGGTGTAACAGCAACTCCATTTGGATAGCACTGGCTTCCAGTGGAGTCGCTGTTACTTTCGATGGGCACTTACAGATCAAGGATCCTTTCCCTGTTGAAATCATATTGTTTCTACTAAGTAACTTCCGCAGTGTTAGTACTAGTTTTCCGTGAGGTGAAGGTGTACAAGACTATGACCTATGAATTGACAGCCAGTGCAATAACAGATTTGCCTGTCAGTTCTATAGGCCACTATTTTGTCCATCGCTCTAATACATTTCAACTTAACCAAGACAACATACCTGTATTTTTTTAAATGTGTACAATGTATAAAATATATGAAATAATGGCACTGTAATAGATAAAACAAACTTGTTCTTATTTAAGAAAATAAAATATTTTGTGTACCTCACTGTTTAATATTGCAAATTGTACTTGACAACAATAAAATATTTAAAAGCTCCAGTCTGAAGAAGGATCCCGACCCGGAACATTGTCTGTCCATTCGCTCCACAGATGCTGCCTGGCCCGCCAAGTTTCTCCAGCATTGTTTTTGCAAATGTAAACAAACCCATACAGGTTTATTTTCACAATTGGACACGATATGGACTCAAATGAATATACTTGTCAAGCTCTTACAGGAGAGGGCAGGGAGTCTTGAGCTGTGAGCTATTCCAATAACTGCACTTTTAAACTAACTGCAAGGCGGCTATGTGTGACAAAGAACAGGACAATGAATTGGAGAAAAGGCCATTTTGAGAACTTGAGAATGAATGGATAACAATGAAAAGGGTGTACAGAAATATTTATAAATGTCTTTAATAGACTCCTGCAAAGATATTTGTGCTAAATTGCAGTAACAAATGAAACAATGACAGCATAGATGGATATAAAGGTACATTTAAATATAGGTAAAGAGGCCAGCAAAGGGTAAAAATCACAGGCAGAAATCGCAAATTAGCAGAAACAATTATTTAGTTTCTCTATTGGGAAAAACACATGATGGACATGATTTGGAGGCTGAGATAAGACATATAATAACAGTACATTATAAAATAAGAGAAATATTAAATAATCAAACTTCAGATAAATTCCCGCATACAATAGACAATAGGTGCAGGAGTAGGTCATTCTGCCCTTCGAGCCAGCACCGCCATTTAATGTGATCATGGCTGATCATCCCCAATCAGTACCCCGTTCCTGCCTTCTCCCCATATCCCCTGACTCTGCTATTTTTAAAAGCCCTATCTAGCTCTCTCTTGAAAGCATCCAGAGAACCCGCCTCCACCTCCCTCTGAGGCAGAGAATTCTACAGACTCACCACTCTCTGTGAGAAAAAGTGTTTCCTCGTCTCCGTTCTAAATGGCTTACTCCTTATTCTTAAACTGTGGCCCCTGGTTCTGGACTCACCCAACATCGGGAACATGTTTCCTGCCTCTAGCGTGTCCAAACCCTTAACAATTTTATATGTTTCAATGAGATCCCCTCTCATCCGTCTAAACTCCAGAGTGTACAAGCCCAGCTGCTCCATTCTCTCAGCATATGACAGTCCCACCATCCCGGGAATTAACCGTGTAAACCTACGCTGCACTCCCTCAATAGCAAGAATGTCCTTCCTCAAACTAGGGGACCAAAACTGTACACAATACTCCAGGTGTGGTCTCACTAGGGCTCTGTACAACTGCAGAAGGACCTCTTTGCTCCTATATTCGATTCCTCTTGTTATAAAGGCCAACATGCCATTCGCTTTCTTCACTGCCTGCTGTACCTGCATGCTTACTTTCATAGACTGATGTACAAGGACCCCCAGATCCCGTTGTACTTCTCCTTTTCCCAACTTTACAATACATTATCATATCACTATCATATCAAAGCACTATCAGGGATGGTGTATCGATAAGGGTACAGAGTTTAATAAAGATGTTACCAGAAGTATAGATTCTGCTGAATTGTAGGTACAAACAAAACAATAACACAATGGATGTCCAGGGCTACATATGAGGAAGAATGCACAGATTAAAATCTATTTTCTCTTGAGAAAAGAAAGTTGAAGGGTGGAAAAAGAATGTTTTTCACTTGTGAGGAAGTCACTAATATTAGTCACCAAGAAATTCCAATGTGAATTCAGAATAATCTCTCCGGGTAAAGGATGGCAGTAAAATGGAAATCAATACCATAGACAGCGAGTGTCAAGACAGGTAATATAGGTTTATTTATGAGGAGGTAGTATGGGCAGTATGTTGGTATAGCAGTTGCTGGTTCAATCTTCATTGCAAGTTCTGTGTGTAGTTTGTGCATTGTGCTTCCCATGACTTTGTGGAGTTATTTTGGGTGCTCCAGTTTCCTCCTGCTTCTGAAAGACACACTTGTAGGTTTGCCGCTCTGTTACCCCAAAATGTAGCTCAGTTGCAAACGAACCAAAGGGGCATTAATGAGCTGAGGAAAAGAAAACATCATGGAGCTTGAAAGCAATGGGACTGATGAGATTGCTCCGGTGGGGCTCAACGTGGACCCTATGGGCTGCACAACTTCTTTCAGTGCACAGAAGGGCACTTTATGGCTAACATGGACATGTAGGCTGAAGTGTCTGTTTCCGTGCTGCAAATGTCTATGATCGGCCAAGGGGTTAAAATAGATTCACAAGCATGAAACCAGAATGCAAGGTTATATTGATGACACAAGGATAACAGACAATCTGTTCCAAAGGCGAAAAAGCTCCCACAACCATCAATTTTGGACTGACCCACATAACCTTAACCGTGGCAACAGAACATTGCAGATTACCTCATGCACTACCATGAACTTGTATTCTAATTGCGTGTTGTAGTAATGTCTTGTTTTATTTTGCACTGTCTTGCAGAATTTGTGTGTAATTTATGTACAGTCTATGTTTCTTTGTGGTACCTGAGTCTATGTGCCTGTGATGTTGTGGCAGAAAAGGTTTTTCACTGTGCCTGTACCTCACCAGTATTATGCAAATGACAATAAACTTGAATAGTAATATACCATACCCATTCTAACTTTTTAGTGTGCACTTGCAAAGCTCTATATTGTAATTCATAAACAGAAAGTAACCAAGGGTTTAAGGAAGTCATGGAGACAGTTGACACAAAGAAATTCCAACTGCCGTGGAGCATAGATTCTAAATAACCAATCTTAGATGCAGGAACGGAGAATAAAAAGTCCAGTATTTAAGATGGTTTGCGAAGGAACATAAGTTAACAGAAGAATATGATTATTAGGATTGTGAGAATTTTTAAATCCATTCCCTTTCACATGGAGAAGGAAGGAGAAAAGAACAACATACATTGGTGCAAAATAAGAGGTGAGAGGTTACTGATGACCACTAACATGGATCAGATTTTGGGTCATGGTATTTTGAATGGAACAAAGAGATCATACAGGTTAAATGCTGAAGTGTTCTCTCAATAATGTAATGCAGAAGAGTCATGCATAATGTCATGATACCCATAAAATGTCCAAATGTGCGCCATAGGTTTACAGATCTGGTAAATATGCTCTCCATTTTTTAAACAGAAGATTGAAGTGATCTGGATAAATATGGGTCAATTCTATTTTTATGGCTGGGATTTTTACTTCCAATGCCCTTAATTAAGATGAAACTATGCTATTTAGTTTATTAGAAAATAATCAGAACATTATACTTTATAAGACCTACATTTTTATGAGGTTTTTAGAAAATCGATGGAAATGTACATTACACATGATAACCAAGAACTTAACGATCTTGACTTCAAGTTCATCACATGCAGATATTATGAGTACATAAGGAAAACAGAATTATAATTTGGTTGGAAAAAAATGTGTAGAAATTAAAGGAATAAATCATATGAATCATAAAGATGATTCCACCCATTCCCTTGAAGATTTGAAGTGGGTGGTACTGCACATTGCAGTTCTGGGTCTACAATCAGGAATAGAGTAGGTAAATTTGATTGGGAAGGTAAATATTAAAATGGACTTATAGGGCAGAATGACCTGTGCTGCGATGTAACTACTGCATTATGACTAAGCTTAAATCTGCCACGTCAGTGAGACTATATAATATTAAAGATTATATGTACAATAAGGCAGAGTGAACATTCCAAAGTACAAAGCCTAAAGAAAAAATTAAGACACTAAGACGGCTCAAAGCTATTTCTTCATTTAAATCAATTTTTAAGCATTTTCATGCATTTAGAGAACTACCTGCCCAACCCATCAAACTCATCTGGCTCTGCCCTTTTTCAAAGCATTGTGGAATATGAGTCATAACAAAAACCGGATAGCATGTGCCACTGATCAAAGGTCCTGTAAAGTCAGGGACGCTTCTGCACCAAGTTCCCTACATTAACTAAAATCTGTCTATGCCAGGCTGCAAGATTTGTGAAGACTAACTTTTTAGAATCCTTGATCATACGATCAGCTTGCGATTAAGATGTGCTTTATCCTGTCAGAATGTACCAAAGCAGGCCATACAATAAATCACATTTGAGACACAATGAGCATCTTCTCGGAAAACAGACATTTTGGCATAGTTTTGGCAGTACAACACAGCAGTTAATTACTCAATAAAATCAAGTAACTACAGGTTGTATTACATCCTCACACAGAATGTTAAATTGCCTGGGCAGTAATCTCAACTTTATCATTCAAATTCAAATCCCTATTTTCCTGTTACGCATGATAATCCATTATTACTGAGATATTTTAATGTCTTTTACCGTAAAGTCAGATCCAAAAATACAATTAAGGATATAGGGCACTGCTCAATATCCCGCTATTAACTACCCATCATATCCTCCAAGGAACCAATGCTTATCTTAGCATCACACTTTCTTATTTTTATATACCTTGAAAGCTCTTATTTCATCTTTTATATTGTTTGCTTGTACTGTTATCTTCCTCTTTGTAATCTTTTTTAAAGTAATCTTTTGTTGGTTTCTAAAATAATTACGCCTTTTAGGTACATGTATTAATCTGGAAATGTATCTGGCACCATTACAGTCAGTACTATGAAAAGGACAATAAATTATTCATTGAATAGTTAGGCAAATTAAAAAATGTTATTAATTTGGTGATTAACTGAAAATAAATATAGAAATATCCCAACCTGTTCAAAGCATCTTACTTGTTAATGAGTGGTTCTGCAGTCTCTTTGTGGTAGAAAACTGGAATGGGAACACCCCAGCATCTCTGCCTCGAAATGCACCAATATGTTCGTCTGTCCAACATGGCAAGCATGCTATTCATTGCTGATCGTGGTACCATTTCAACCTTCTTCAATAACTCCTAAACCAAAAAAACAACAAAGATGATTATTTTCATACATATATCATGCATGAAAATTGAATCTCAGTATGCATGGCACAGAATTAAATTATTTCAAAAAGATCAAACTGCAACCACCAGGTATTCTCCATTTGCTTCACTAACAAAAAACAAAAATCACAAGAGAGGTCAATAACAGCATTTATCAGCCTATATCATGTTGCTGTGGTACATTGGTCACTCTGTTGTCTCTGGATTCCACTGAGTGCAATGCAGGAGTCTTATTTTGCTTGCAGTTAGGTTTCCTAAATTCTACACCATACAGACCCAACATCAAATATATTCCCAGGAGGTTTCTCAAGACTGCATACTAAAATAAAGAAATTAAGGTATTTATGTTTAAATTTAAATTTGATATTTTCAGAACTCAAAATGCAGCATTACTGTTCTTAAATTATTTTATCTCAGTACATTAAAGACAAAAAATAAACGCAAGCTCCAATGGCTGTGTAAGAAGATGAAACTCTGCCCAGCTCTGCATCATATCTAAAGATTTTTGGGGTATAAGGCCTCAGCAGTCCCCAAGATATAGTCACTGCTGAGGTTTGGCTGTGTCTTGCTCAAGACATCAGATGCAGTTAACGTTCCACATTTGGTGGGAACTATCAGAGCTCACAGAAATCACCGAGATCTATGATGACCATATTTACAACATCTTCTGCCAAAAATCTGCAAGCAGCATTGCCTTGACAAAGTAGAGAAATAGACACAAAGAACTGCAGATGCTGGGGTTTTTTTGTAAACCAACACCTACAATTCTTGTATCTGTCTGAAGAATGGTTCTGACTCGAAACACCACCTGTACATGTTCTCCAGAGATGCACCCTGAACCACTAAGTTACTCCAGCACTGTCTTTTTTTTGTCTTGCACCTAAAGGCCCTGGGCGATTAACTAATTATGTATGCACAGCAATTAACCCATGTCTTGCCAGATCTGCAATCCCAGGTACGAGGAGCTGTGCTCATTACCAGTGAGCACAGGGACGAGTCCATAAAGACTACATGCTGATGGGGTGCTGGGACTGGAGGAAATTGAGACTGTGTTGAAAGGAACTGTACCAAGTGCTACCAACAACATCAACCGCCGTGAAGATTGAAGATGAACCCCATTGGATACATCTGCGTGACTGTGAACAGCTCGGGGAAACCAGGAAGGACAAAGGGGCTATTGACCCTCCTTTTATTCTGGGGTTGGCCCACATGGACTGGACTTCCTTCAGAATGGCAAACTTGAAGACTAACCCACATTTAAAGGATGGTACACCCCTCCCTTTAAACAAGATTGGAATTAAACATGACAAGCGCAGCAGATATACCCCGACTACAGATAGTAAGAGATCCGCAAAGGCCAGTTAATACTACCTGTTTTTGCCACAAGCAAGGCACTGGTGTATATTTGGGAAACAGTACGTGTGTGACGGTATTGTTATGTTGCATATGTGGTGCCACACATGAGAAGCACGAACCAGTTACACCAGCACACGGGGAGTTCTAAGCGAAGCCTAACAAAGGCTGAGCAATCCTTTATGATCCTCTTCCTGTCCTATGGTAGTATGATAGTGTCACGGGAACTGATTAAAATGGCCTCTGCTATAGAGACACTTGCTCGTGCCACTGCTGCCTACTTGAGTGCAACTGCCTTCCCACTTACACTTGATTAGTATGGGTGTTAAGGGTTATGGGGCAGGAGAATGGGGTTAGGAGGGAGAGATAGATCAGCCATGATTGAATGGTGGAGTAGACCTGATGGGCCGAATGGCCTCATTCTGCTCCTATCACTAATGACATCTATGTAGGTATGTTACAAAACTTACTTTCAGCGGCGCTGCAGTTCTACCACAGCCCGTGTGCGCGACTTTGGCGCCTTTGAGAGGGGGGGCGGGTTTAAAATGTGTAGTCTAATCAAATCGATCTGTCAGGCTGTTTAGTCGCTAAAGAAAAATCGCTTTGACTGCCGTTTTATTAAGTTTATTAAAATTAGCGCTTTATAATTTAATTGTTGGAGTAAAATTAAAATCATCTTCAAATGCCATGTCAACGCCGACAACGGGACGAATTTCACGTAGGGGACAAGGCAAGGTACAAGTTGCGAAAATGTGATTATGTAAATATACGAACCGGCAGTATTTTTCCTGCCGATATTGGGGTTTAATTCACTGCAACCGCAACGTTCCAAACCAGCGCGTTCCACAAAATCCCACTCGCAAGATGATTTAAATGCCCATTAATTTACAGGAATTAAACACTAATTTCCTTCCATTTGGCCTATAAATTAATGACAATGAGATTTAAAAATCATGTTATATTGTGAATTCTTGTGTGACTGTTATTTGGACACTTAGGCTTTTTAAAAATGTTAACCTTTTCTTAAGAAATGGATAGATGTTTAGATCTAGTAATTGAATTTTGTAATTAGCTACAATTGGGTAACTAACTAATTATATGCTTTAATTTCAGGTCATCCAAGTAAGATTGTTTCATATTTGTTTCAGAATGCTTCAATCTATAATAACTGAAAATTTCATTCAGTTCTGTTAATCTTTAAGAAAGTTATGGGCTTTTGACTGTCCTTGATCACAGCTTTTGTGTTAAGTCAATGGAAAAGCAATAGGGAACAAGATGCTAATTTCCGAGTATGAAAAAAGCCATTACTTTTTTAATACTGAAGATATGAAAGTGAATTAGGTGTCAAATTAAACTTCTTTTTATGCTTTATCTGATGGGATAAATTGCAGACTTGATTTTTTAAATCTCAAAATTTTGTAACATTGCTAATCTATGGGATCCCTGATAACCTCCACGATTTTGACCGTCTCCATATCCCTGATCACAATAGTCTCATCTTTACCATGGATGTACAATCCCTATATGCCTTCATTCCACATCAGGACGATCCAAGAGCCATCCGCTTCCTCCTTGAGTAGACCCAACCAGTTAATAATAATAATAATAATAATAATAATAATAATAATAATAATAATAATAATAATTATAATAAATACTTTATTGATCCCCTCGGGAAATTCAGATGTCCAGAAGCCAACAACCAACAAACCCACACATTCAGAACGAAAGCAGACAAAAAATACATAAAATACAATATGGACAATACCTGAAAGCAATAAATACTGAAAAAGACCCAATAATTAACTATTAAAAATGCAAAGCATCCCCATACAGCCTAGTATTATAAAATCTAATGGCTGCAGGGGTGAAAGATCTCCTGAACCGCTCCGTTCTACAGCGCAGGGAGAGGAGCCGGTTGTTGTTCCGAGTGCTCTTTTGACCTTCCAGAATTTCATGGAGGGGGTGGCCGGAGTTGTCGAGGATGGCCTGCAACTTGCTCCTCATACGCCTCTCAAGCACATCCACCACAGAGTCCACTCTCCCCCCCAGCACTGAGCTAGCTCGTTACAATGGATTAGCACACTTAGTTGCCTGGCTAAAGTTGTTCTCATGTTGAATAACTTCTCCTTCAACCTTACTCACATTTTCCAGATCAAAGGTTAAGCTCTGGCGACTCATCTTTCTTTTGTGAGATATGTAGGCCATCATTTCATTCCGAACAGTGTGCACTCCCTGGGCTCTTATTCCAGTCCATCAAAGGTCGCATTGATACAGATTCCTGTGCTCATGCTGAACTCAACAAATGCATTGCTTCCAATTTCCATCCTGCTCCAACCTTCAAAAGGTTAACTCAAACTTTTTGCTTTGTTTTCTGGATCTTTGATTCTCTCAGGAAATATTATATTTTTAAACATTTGTTACAAATCTACTAACGCCTTGAGTGTCTCAACTACTCTATTTAATTGTGCCTGAAAGCAGACATTTCCCTTCTTTCAGTTCCTCATCTCTGTCATTCGTTCTGATAATGAGATTTTATATACAGATGCTTCTTTCAAGGGTGGCTTCCCCTCTGCCAGTGTCAACAAAATCCTTGACTGCAGCTTATCCATTACCTGTGCCTTTGCTCTCTCCCCTTCTCCTCCAGGACAGAACTAGGACGGAGGTTCCCTGGTCCTCACCTTCCACCCAGCAAGTCTCTGCACTGAACAGATTATTCTCCACAATTTCCACCATCTTCAGAGATTCTACCAGCAGACACATTTTCCCCTTTCAGCCTTTCGCAGGGACCATCCCTTCACGACACCCTGGTCCATTTCAACTAACAATCCCTAAGTTGTGGCACTTTCCCTTACAACCACAAGAAATGCAACAGCTGTCCTCTCACCTCTTCCCTTCCTGCCATCCAAGGGCCCAAACTACCTTCTAGGTGAAGCATTGATTTTTTTTTTTTTTAACTTTATTTATTAAAAGTACATTACATTACAACCAATTACATCAGTACTCATCACGTATATCTTATTACAATTAATGTACTCCGTCATTTTTTACACTGATAAAAAGGAAAGGTTGAGATTAAGAAAAAAGAGAAAGTGAAGGAAAATAGTGAAGGTGTAAAAACGTGACAACAAGAAAGAACAGAGACCCTGTAGAAAAGAAATTAAAAAGAAAGGATTAAGAGATAGACCCTAAAGAAGAAAAGAGAAAGAGGAAAAAAGAGAAAAACAAATACTTTGTTATAAGCATCACGCAAATGGGATATACCAACTCTCCAGCTTTCATCCCCCTTTACCTGACCTCAGGTCTTTCTTTAAAGTACTTTTGCACCCTATACTTGTAATAATTCTATAAATGCAGACCACGTCAGGTGGAAGTGATCAGGTTTACCTGCCAGGAGGAGTCTTATCTCTTCTAGGTGTAATGTTTCAAACATATTTGAAATCCACATGTTTATAGTTGGTATTGGAGCGTTTTTCCAGAATTTTAGGATTAACCTTTTTCCAGTTATTAACCCGTAATCTATTAATTTCTTTTGAAACACATTTAGTTCAGGACTATCTTCCGTTGTTCCGAAGATAATCCATTCTGCTTTTGGTATCAGTTTTATTTTAAATAATTTTGTAAAGATTTCAAAAATTTCAATCCAAACTTTTTGAATTTTTGTACAAAAAACAAATGAGTGCGCTATAGTAGCTTCTTGACATTGACATTTATCACAAATGGATGATACATTGGGGAACATTTTATTAATTTTAGTTTTTGAATAATATAATCTATGTAAAATTTTAAATTGTATTCAAGTGTGTCTTACATTAATGCACATTTAATAAATGTTCATTCCACCTTTCCTTTCAGATTTTAATAGCTAATTCTTGTTCCCAGTCTCTTCTAATACCTTCCGTAGATGGTATTTCTACATTTAAGATAATATTATACAAATATGATATTAAGTTTGCTGATTCGGCTTTTATCTGTATTGCTTCATCCAATACATCTGCTGGGATATTATAATGATCTTTTGTATATTTTTTCAAATAGTCACATATTTGAAAGTATTTAAAATATTGATTATTTCCCAGTTTATATTTTATTTGTAATTGTTGGAATGATAGTAATTTTCCAGTTTCATACGTCACCGAACGTTTTAATTCCTAGTCTATCCCATTCTATGAAAGATTTGTCTGTAATAGAGGGATTAAATGAAAGGTTATTAACTATTGGAGATAAAAGCGATAGTTTCTTAATTTTAAATTTTGTTTTATTTGTTTCCAAGTTCTGATTGTACTATGTATAATTGGGTTTTTGTTATAATTTATGTTATTCAGTTTCATTGGTGAGAGGAGGATTGCTCCAATATTACCAGAGGAGCAGTCCTCTCTCTCCATTACAATCCAGTCCACTTGCTGGGTAGAGTTGTCCATCAGTTGGATCATATTTTTAATATTTACTGACCAATAATAATACATGAAGTTAGGGAGTGCTAAGCCCCCTAATACTTTAGCTTTGTTCAAGTGTGTTCTTTGTATTTTATGGGATTTATAATCCCATATAAAATTAGTAATGTCTTAGTCCAATTTTTTTTTAAACTTCTTTGGTAGGTATATAGGCATCGATTGAAATAGGTATAAAATTTGTGGTAAGAAGATCATTTTTATTGCATTTATTCGGCCTACTAAAAACATCGGAAGCATTTTCCAAAATTTAATTAATGTATTTAATTTATTAAGTAGAGGATCATAATTTGCTTTGAACATGCCTTGATATGTTCTGGTGATTTCAATACCCAAGTATTTAATTTTTTCTGTAGCTATTTTAAAAGGGAATTTTAAAAGATGTGTTGAGTCTTTCGGTTTTATTGACATAATTTCACTTTTATTCCAATTTATTCTGTATCCAGAAAAGGATCCAAAGTCCTCAATTAGATTTAATATGTTTGGTATAGTAATTTGAGGTTTTGTAATGTACAATAATATATCATCCGCGTATAAAGATATTTTATTATTTAAGTATTTAGTATTATACCCATGGATATCTGGATGTGTTCTAATTTTTTCTGCTAAAGTTTCAATTATGAGAGCAAACAACTGTGGTGATAATGAGCATCCTTGTCTGTTTCCCCTTGATAGTTGAAATTTTGAGGATAGTATGTTATTAGTTAATATTCTAGCTGTAGGTTTATTATATAATAATTTAATCCATAAAATAAAATTCTCTCCCAGTTGGAATTTTTGTAATACTTTATCCATATAATTCCATTCTACTTGGTCAAATGCTTTTTCAGCATCCAGCAAAATAATTGATAATTCTTGTTCTTCAATTTTCTGTGAGTGCATTATATTGAGTAGACGTCTCATATTATTGGATGAATATCTCTTAGGGATAAACCCCGTCTGATCTGGGTTTATTAATTTACTAATATATTTACTTTTTTCGCTAATATTTTTTGATCTGTATTTAACAATGCTATAGCTCTATATGAACCCGGTTCTTCTATATCTTTGTCTTTTTTAAGTATTAGTGTGATCGTTGATTCAGCTAATGTATCAGGTAATATTTGTTTTTTAAAAGCATATTGATATATTTTTTGTAACCGTGGTATAATTTTGTCATAAAAGCTTTTATAAAATTCATTAGTAAATCCATCAGGACCTGGAGTTTTTCCATTCTTTAATGAATTTATTGTGTCTTCTAATTCCTTGATTGAAATTTGTGCACCCAATTCCTCTTGTTCCTTCAACTCTAACTTTGGAAGATTACAATTATCCAAGAACTCTGTAATTTTATTGGAGTCCGTTGTCGTTTTAGATGTGTACAAATTCTCATAAAATTGCGCAAATCTTTTATTAATATCCTTCGGTTATGGTTAGTAATTCCCCTCTATCTGATTTAATCTTTTGGATCGTATGTTCTTTTTCTCGTTTTTTTAGCTGACGAGCCAAGAGTTTATGCGGTTTATCCCCAAATTCAAAGTGTTTCTGTTTTGTAATTTGGAAAAGTCTTATAAGTTTGGCTGATAATAGTTTATTTAATTTAAATTTCAAAATTATTATTTTATTATGTTTATCTATTGATGGATCTTTAGCATTATCTATATCCATTTGTTTAATAAGTTCTTCTAACTGTCTTTGTTCATTCTTATTCTTTTTATTTTGAAAGGCTTGGTATGAGATTATAACACCTCTAATAAATGCTTTAAAAGATTCCCATAGTAAAGTAGGCGATATATCTGGAGTGTCATTTATTTAAAAAAAGACGTCCATTTGTTCTTTTAAATATATACTCGCTTGCGGATCTTTTAGGATTTGAGAATTGAATCTCCAAAACGATTTATTCTTAGACATTCCTTCCAGTTTTAAAAAGAAAGTTAGTGGTGAATGGTCTGAAATCGAATTTGTATGGTATGCTGGGTTCACAGTGTGAGGGGTTAATTTTGTATCCACCAGGAAATAATCTATACGTGAGTATGTTTTGTGTACCATTGAATAAAACGAGTATTCCTTGCCAGTCGGATTAGCAATTCTCCAAACATCTGTTATATTAGTATTATTTATATAAGTATTTAAAAGTTCACTAGTTTTTGATTTCGTATTCCCTCTCTGTTTTTGGCTTGATTTGTCTAAATACGGATCTAAAACACAGTTAAAGTCTGCTCCTATTATAACATTTTGATAATTAAACTCTGCGATTATGTTCAGAATTTTATTGAAAAAATGAGGATTGTCAAAGTTAGGCGCGTATATATTTACCAAGGTAATTGGAGTATCATGAATTTCTCCGGTAACTATCAAATATCTCCCTTCAATGTCTGTTATGGTATTCTTTGCTTTGAATGGTATACCTTTTCTAATAATGATTGACGTACCTCTAGATTTCGAAGTATATTAAGAATGATATGTTTGACCTATCCATTTCGCCCTCAACCTAGCTTGATCCTGGGATTTTAGATGAGTTTCTTGTAAGAAAATGATGTCAGAATTGTACAGTTTCAGCTGAGCTAATATCTTACCCCTTTTAATAGGTTCATTAATACCTCTTATATTCCAACTGCAGAATGAGACTCCTCCTTGGTTCTTTTGTTTAACATCTTGCATTTTGAATAATTATAATACCTTTAAATCTTGCGGTGCATCCATGTCTCAGGTCTTTGGGTATTGGGGGAACCTTTGCATTACTAAGTTTTGTTGGCATATCCCTTTTACGCTCATCACTAAACACAAAACACAAACATGTGACTTTATGTGGTAATAATAATAATTTAAAAAAAATTGAAAAAGTGAAAATACAGTGTCTAAAATGGTCGACACTGTAACAAGTGGCCCACCTGTAGGTGGGAGAGAACCTTGTTTCGACTTCCATTGTTGAAATTAAACAAATAACTCCGCACCCTTGGTTAATCATAACATAATAGGACGGGGCCTCACAATCAGATATATAATACAAATTTACCCTACATATTTCATTATAACATATCATATATATATCGCAATTTTATCTACTAATTATTAAACGAATGATTTTGCCTTCAATAATAATCAACTGTTGGTTGAAGGGGTTAATGAAACGTGCTCCTGGACCCGAGCCAGGTGCTCGTTTCTTATCCCCTCCTCCCAGTTATAGATAAGGTTTAGATTTAGTAAAAATTTATGTTGGTTATGTTAGTTCGTTATTTTTTTTATTAGCGTCCGTTACTATTCCAGTTTAATATTGATAACTTGTTAAATTGTTAAGTTGTTAATAGGATCAATTCTTACAATTGGATTTAATATTATAATCTATTAAACAATTAATGCTTCTGGTATAGTCCATACTCTTCGGTTCGGCTGTTTACTTTGTTTGGAACACAGAATGTCCTTGAGTTAAAATTCCACAGATAACCAGTCTCGCCATCCTAAACAACACACTACATGAAATAATAATGATAATAATAATAATAATGGATGGGATTTATATAGCGCCTTTCTAATACTCAAGGCGCTTTACATCACATTATTCATTCACTCCTCAGTCACACTCGGTGGTGGTGAGCTACTTCTGTAGCCACAGCTGCCCTGGGGCAGACTGATGGAAGCGTGGCTGCTAATCTGCGCCTACGGCCCCTCCGACCACCACCAATCACTCACACACATACACATACACACGCAGGCAAAGGTGGGTGAAGTGTCTTGCCCAAGGACACAACGACAGTATGCACTCCAAGCGGGATTCGAACCGGCTACCTTCCGGTTGCCAGCCGAACACTTAGCCCATTGCGCCATCTGTCGTCCACGAAATGGTTCTGAGCTGCCGATCTTCCATTAACTGTGGAATTCTAATAAAAGAGTTTGTTCATACCATCTATGTCGCTACTTTTCAACGATGCTCTGGGCATATTTGTACGCATCCTCCGGGTTTACAAATGATCTTTCACGTCCATTATAAGAGATGCGCATTTTAGCTGGATAAAAGACACCGTATCTAACATCTTGCATCCCCCATAAAAGTTCTTTTGCCTTTCCGAATTGATTTCTCTTTTGCACAATTTCATACGGATAGTCCCTGAATATTTTGATAATGTCGTTATCAAGCCTCAGTTGCACTCCATATTTGATTTTACTCATCACCTCTTCCAGTTCTGAAATGTCTCGAAATTTCACAATAATCTGTCGTGGGTGGTCTTGTCTAGCTTAAGATCTCGGTTTAAATCTCGGTACACAGTGTGCCACTTCAATTTTCGGTTCTTTGGAGAGATTAAGCAGAAGCTCCGGTAAGGTTTTTAATCCAGTCCCGATTTATAGACCCGTTTTACACGAAAAATCGTGAAATAATTTCGAGAGCGGAGCTAGGTGCACGTCTGTTAATCTAACATGGCGCCACATCATCAAACGAATTGATGATGTGAAAGATGGACTATCGGGGAGAATTGATAAGATGGAAAAAGTTACTACGGACAGGTTCACGGCTGTGCTTGGAACAGTAGCTGCACGTATGGCTACAATCACGGAATTGGAGAAAAATATGGCTCGAGTGGCTGAAAATATGGCGAAAATGAGGCAAGAACATGATCAAATGAAGCAAGAACATGAGCAAACTTCAGTACAGATGATAACTCAACTGGGGAAAGTCTCAGACAAATGCCTGGACCTGGAAGCTCGCTCTAGACACCAGAATTTGAGAATTCTTGGAGTCTCAGAGGGAGTCGAGGGGAAGGACGTTCGTGAGTTTGCCATGGACTTACTTAAACAACTGCTTAATCTTTCCAAAGAACCGAAAATTGAAGCGGCTCATCGTGTTCCAAGATTTAAACAGAGATCTGATGCTGGAAAAACCCATCCACGACATATTATTGTGAAATTTCGGGACATTTTAGAACTGGAAGATGTCATGAGCAAAATCAAATACGGAGTGCAGCTGCGGTTGGACAATGACATTATCAAAATATTCAGGGACTATCCGTATGAAATTGTGCAAAAGAGAAATCAATTCGGGAAGGCTAAAGAGCTTTTAAGAGGGAAACAAGGAGTCAGATACGGTGTTTTTTATCCAGCTAAAATGCGTATTTCTTTTAAGGGTTCTGAAAAGTAATTTGTAAAACCTGAAGATACGTACAAATATGCCCAGAGCATCGTTGAAAAATAGAAATTAATAGTATGAATTAATTCTAAAACACTAGAATTCCACGGTTAATGGAGGTTTGGCAGATTAGAACCATTCCAAGCTGTGTTTTGTTTGGGATGACTAGACTGTTATCTATGGAATTTTGAATCAAGGACACTCTCAGTTCAAAACGAGTAAACAGCTGAACTGAAGTGAATGGTATATACCAGAAGCATTATCTGTTTAATAGACTACAATATTAAATCCAATTGTAAGAATTGATCCTAATAATAATCTAATAAAAGTTATCTATGTTAGATTAGAATAGCTACGGACGCTAATAAAAATAAAAAATAACGTACTAACAATACTAATATGAACTTTTAATAAATTCAAACGTTATCAATAACTGGGAGGAGGGGATGAGAAACGAGCACTTGGCTTAGGCCAGGCGCACATCTCGTTAATCCCCTCAACCAACAGTTGACTATCATTGAAGCCAAAATTATTTGTTTCATAATTAGTAGCTAAAATTGCGATATATACATGATATGTTATAATGAAATATATAGGGTAAAACTGTATTATATATCTGAATGTGAGACCCCGTTCTAATATGTTATGATTAACCAAGAGAGCGGAGCTATTTGTTTAACATCAACAATGGAAGTCGAAACAAGGTTTTCTCCCACCTACAGGTGGGCCACTTGTTACAGTGTCGACTATTTTAGACACTGTATTTTCACTTTTTTAATTTTTTAAAAATTATTATCACATAAACTCACATGTTTGTGTTTTGTGTTTAGTGACAAGCGTAAAAGGGATATACCAACAAAACTTAGATATTCAAAAGTTCCCCCAATACCTAAAGACCTGGGATATGGATGCACCACAGGATTTAAAGGTACTATAATTATTCAAAATGCAAGATGCTAAGCAAAAGAACCTAGGAGTCTCATTCTGTAGTTGGAATATAAGAGGTATTAACGAACCTATTAAAAGGGGTAAGATACTAGCTCAGCTGAAACTGTACAATTCTGACATCATCTTCTTACAAGAAACTCATCTAAAATCTCATAATCAAGCTAGGTTGAGGGCGAAATGGATAGGTCAAACATACCATTCCACATTTACTTCGAAATCTAGAGGTACGTCAATCATTATAAGAAAAGGTATACCATTTAAAGCAAAGAATATCATAACAGACATCGAAGGGAGATACTTAATAGTTAATGGAGAAATTCATGATACACCAATTACCTTGGTAAATATATACGTGCCTAACTTTGACAACCCTCATTTTTTCAATAAAATTCTGAACATAATCGCAGAGTTTAATTATCAAAATGTTATAATAGGAGGAGACTAACTGTGTTTTAGATCCGTATTTAGATAAATCAAGCCAAAATCAGAGAGGGAATACGAAATCTAAAACCGGTGAACTTTTAAATACTTATATAAACAATACTAATATAGCAGATGTTTGGAGAATTGTTAATCCAACTGGCAGGGAATACTCGTTTTATTCAATGGTACACAAAACATACTCACGTATAGATTATTTCCTGGTGGACACAAAATTAATCCCTCATACTTTTAACCCAACATACCATACAAACTCGATTTCAGACCATTCACCACTAACTTCCTTTTTAAAACTGGAAGGAATGTCTAAGAAAAAACCGTTTTGGAGATTTAATTCCCACATTTTAAAAGATCCACAAGCGAGTATATATTTAAAAGAACAAATGGATACCTTTTTTGAAATAAATGACACTCCAGATATATCGTCTACTGTATTATGGGAATCTTTTAAAGCATACATTAGAGGTATTATAATTTCATATCAAGCTTTTCAAAATAAAAAGAATAATAATGAACAAAGACAGTTAGAGGAACTTATTAGACAAATGGATATAGATAATGCTAAAGATCCATCAATAGATAAACATAATAAAATAATAATTTTGAAATTTAAATTAAATAAACTATTATCAGCCAAACTTATAAGACTTTTTCAAATTACAAAACAAGAGCACTTTGAATTTGGGAATAAACTGCATAAACTTTTGGCTCGCCAGCTAAAAAAACGAGAAAAAGAACATACGATCCCAAAGATTAAATCAGATAGAGGGGAATTATTAACCATACCGAAGGATATGCGCAATTTTATGAGAATTTGTATACATCTAAAACGACAACTGACTCCTATAAAATTACAGAGTTTTGGGATAATTGTAATCTTCCAAAGTTAGAGTTGAAGGAACAAGAGGAATTGGGAGCACAAATCTCAATTAAGGAATTAGAAGATACAATAAACTCATTAAAGAATGGAAAAACACCAGGTCCTGATGGATTTACTAATGAATTTTATAAAAGCTTCTACGACAAAATTATACCACGATTACAAAAAATGTACCAATATGCTTTTAAAAAACAAATATTACCTGACACATTAGCTGAATCAACGATCACAGTAATACTTAAAAAAGACAAAGATATAGAAGAACCGGGTTCATATAGAGCTATAGCATTGTTAAACACAGATAAAAAAATATTAGCGAAAACACTAGCTGGAAGATTAAGTAAATATATTAGTAAACTAATAAATCCAGATCAGACGGGGTTTATCCCTAAAAGATATTCATCTAATAATATGAGACGTCTACTCAATATAATGCATTCACATAAATCTGAAGAACAAGAATTATCAATCATTTCCTTTGACGCTGAAAAAGCATTTGACCAAGTAGAATGGAATTATATGGATAAAGTATTACAAAAATTCCAACTGGGAGAGAATTTTATTTTATGGATTATACTATTATATAATAAACCTACAGCTAGAATATTAACTAACATATTATCCTCGAAATTCCAACTATCAAGGGGAAATAGACAAGGATGCTCATTATCACCACAGTTGTTCGCTCTCATATTTGAACCATTAGCAGAAAAAATTAGAACACATCCAGATATCCATGGGTATAACACTAAATATTCAAATAATAAAATATCTTTATACGCGGATGATATATTATTGTACATTACAAAACCTCAAATCACTATACCAAATATATTAAACCTAATCGAGGATGTTGGATCCTTTTCTGGATATAGAATAAATTGGAATAAAAGTGAAATTATGTCAATAAAACTGAAAGACTCAACACATCTTTTAAAATTCCCTTTTAAAATAGCTACAGAAAAATTTAAATACTTGGGATCCTTTACTTAATAAATTAAATTCACTAATTAAATTTTGGAAAACGCTCCCGATGTCTTTAATAGGCCGAATAAACGCAATAAAAATGATTTTCTTACCACAAATTTTATACCTATTTCAATCAAATGTAGTTGTTTGTGTTTTTTTTTATTACTGTTTTAATAGTGTATATGTGGGGGGCGGGGGAAATTTAAAAAAATCTATTCCCTGCACGGGAGACCCGACCTTTTCCCCGTCGGGTCTCCGTTGTCGTTGGGGCCTAGCTCCGTGGAGCGGCCTCCGACCGGGACGACCTGGGGGCTCCAGTCGCGGAGCCTGCGGAGCTGCGGACTTACCATCGTGGGGCTGGCCGGCCTCGGAGCACGGGGAGCGATGGTGACTCATTGCTGCTCACTCCGGAGCTCCAGCTGCAGCTGCGGACCCGTGGACTGGGACATCGGGAGCTCGCGGGTCCGGGTGAGAGACCGCTTTCCGGAGCTCCCGCAACGCAACTTCTCCAGCTCGAGCCGCGGGATTGGAACGACCCGGAGCGGGGCCGTAAATCGCCCGGCGCGGCTTTAATGGCTGCGGGACATTCCAGCGCCCGCCGGGGGCTCCAACTTTGTGACTTTTGGGCCCGGAGCGAAGCTGTATACCGCCCGGCGCGGCCTCAACGGCCGTGGGACTTAACATTGCCCGCCTGGGGCTTCAACATCGGGAGAAAATTGGTGTAGGGGAGAGAAATGACTTTGCCTTCCATCACAGCGAGGAGGAGATTCACTGTGATGGATGTTATTCTGTAAATTGAATTGTTTGTGTGTCGTGTAAGAATTGTTTTGTTTGTATGGCTGTGGAAACGGAGTTTCGTTTGAGCCTCTTTGAGGTTCAAATGAGAAGAAAATAAATCAAATCAAATCAAATGAAAGAAGTTTTTTTTTAAACTGGATTCAGATATTATGAATTTTATATGGAACTATAAATCACATAGAAAACAAAGAACACACTTGAACAAAGCTAAAGTATTAGGGGGCTTAGCACTCCCTAACTTCATGTATTACTATTGGTCAGTAAATATTAAAAATATGATTCAACTGATGGACAACTCTGCCCAGCAAGTGGACTGGATTGTAATGGAGAGAGAGGACTGCTCCTCTGGAAACATTGAAGCGATCCTTCTGTCACCAATGAAACTGAATAACATAAATTATAACAAAAACCCAATTATACATAGCACAATTAGAACTTGGAAACAAATAAAACAAAATTTAAAATTAAGAAATTTATCGCTTTTATCTCCCATAATTAATAACCCTTCATTTAATCCCTCTATTACAGACAAATCTTTCATACAATGGGATAGACTAGGAATTAAAACGTTCGGTGACTTGTACGAAACTGGAAAATTACTATCATTCCAACAATTACAAATAAAATATAAACTTGGAAATAATCAATATTTTAAATATTTTCAAATATGTGACTATTTGAAAAAATATATAAAAGATCATCATAATACCTCAACAGATGTATTGGATAAAGCAATGCAGATAAAAGCTGAATCAGCAAACTTAATATCATATTTGTATAATATTATTTTAAATGTAGAAATACCATCTACGGAAGGTATTAGAAGAGACTGGGAACAAGAATTAGCTATTAAAATCTGAAAGGAAAGGTGGAATGAACATTTATTAAACGTGCATTAATGTAAGACACACTTGAATACAATTTAAAATTTTACATAGATTATATTATTCAAAAACTAAAATTAATAAAATGTTCCCCAATGTATCATCCATTTGTGATAAATGTCAATCTCAAGAACCTACTATAGCGCACTCATTTGTTTTTTGTACAAAAATTCAAAAAGTTTGGATTGAAATTTTTGAAATCTTTACAAAATTATTTAAAATAAAACTGATACCAAAAGCAGAATGGATTATCTTCGGAACAACGGAAGATAGAACTGAACTAAATGTGTTTCAAAAGAAATTAATAGATTACGGGTTAATAACTGGAAAAAAGTTAATCCTAAAATTCTGGAAAAACGCTCCAATACCAACTATAAACATGTGGATTTCAAATATGTTTGAAACATTACACCTAGAAGAGATAAGACTCCTCCTGGCAGGTAAACCAGATCACTTCCACCTGACGTGGTCTGCATTTATAGAATTATTACAAGTATAGGGTGCAAAAGTACTTTAAAGAAAGACCTGAGGTCAGGTAAAGGGGGATGAAAGCTGGAGAGTTGGTATATCCCATTTGCGTGATGCTTATAACAAAGTATTTGTTTTTCTCTTTTTTCCTCTTTCTCTTTTCTTCTTCAGGGTCTATCTCTTAATCCTTTCTTTTTAATTTCTTTTCTACAGGGTCTCTGTTCTTTCTTGTTGTCACGTTTTTACACCTTCACTATTTTCCTTCACTTTCTCTTTTTTCTTAATCTCAACCTTTCCTTTTTATCAGTGTAAAAAATGACGGAGTACATTAATTGTAATAAGATATACGTGATGAGTACTAATGTAATTGGTTGTAATGTAATGTACTTCTAATAAATAAAGTTAAAAAAAAAAAAAAATCAATGCTTCACCTAGAAGGTAGTTTGGGCCCTTGGATGGCAGGAAGGGAAGAGGTGAGAGGACAGCTGTTGCATTTCTTGTGGTTGTAAGGGAAAGTGCCACAACTTAGGGATTGTTAGTTGAAATGGACCAGGGTGTCGTGAAGGGATGGTCCCTGCGAAAGGCTGAAAGGGGAAAATGTGTCTGCTGGTAGAATCTCTGAAGATGGTGGAAATTGTGGAGAATAATCTGTTCAGTGCAGAGACTTGCTGGGTGGAAGGTGAGGACCAGGGAACCTCCGTCCTAGTTCTGTCCTAGAGGAGAAGGGGAGAGAGCAAAGGCACAGGTAATGGATAAGCTGCAGTCAAGGATTTTGTTGACACTGGCAGAGGGGAAGCCACCCTTGAAAGAAGCATCTGTATATAAAATCTCATTATCAGAACGAATGACAGAGATGAGGAACTGAAAGAAGGGAAATGTCTGCTTTCAGGCACAATTAAATAGAGTAGTTGAGACACTCAAGGCGTTAGTAGATTTGTAACAAATGTTTAAAAATATAATATTTCCTGAGAGAATCAAAGATCCAGAAAACAAAGCAAAAAGTTTGAGTTAACCTTTTGAAGGTTGGAGCAGGATGGAAATTGGAAGCAATGCATTTGTTGAGTTCAGCATGAGCACAGGAATCTGTATCAATGCGACCTTTGATGGACTGGAATAAGAGCCCAGGGAGTGCACACTGTTCGGAATGAAATGATGGCCTACATATCTCACAAAAGAAAGATGAGTCGCCAGAGCTTAACCTTTGATCTGGAAAATGTGAGTAAGGTTGAAGGAGAAGTTATTCAACATGAGAACAACTTTAGCCAGGCAACTAAGTGTGCTAATCCATTGTAACGAGCTAGCTCAGTGCTGGGGGGGAGAGTGGACTCTGTGGTGGATGTGCTTGAGAGGCGTATGAGGAGCAAGTTGCAGGCCATCCTCGACAACTCCGGCCACCCCCTCCATGAAATTCTGGAAGGTCAAAAGAGCACTCGGAACAACAACCGGCTCCTCAAATTGTTGAAATTTTTACAAAATTATTAAAAATTAAACTGATACCCAAAGCAGAATGGATTATATTCGGAACAACGGAAGATGGTCCAGAACTAAATGTGTTCCAAAAGAAATTAATAGACTATGGGTTAATAACTGGAAAAAAGTTAATCCTAAAATTCTGGAAAAACGCTCCAATACCAACTATAAACATGTGGATTTCAAATATATTCGAAACACTACACTTAGAAGAGATAAGACTCCTCCTGGCAGGTAAACCAGATCACTTCCACCTGACGTGGTCTGTATTCGTAGAATTATTACAAGTATAGGGTGCAAAAGTACTAAAAAGAAACTGAGGTCAGGTAAGGGGGGGGATGAAAGTTGGAGAGTTGGTATGTTCCATTTGCGGGAGGCTTATAAAAAAGTATTTGTTTTTCTCTTTTCCCTCTTTCTCTTTTTCTTTAGGGTCTATTTCTTAGCTCTTTCTTTTTGTTTTTAATTTCTTTCTTATAGGGTCTTTGTCTTTTTTTTTTTTTTTTTTTTTTTTGTCATGTTTTTTACACTTTCACTTTTTTCTTTCACTTTCTTCTTTCTTTCAATCTCATCCTTTCCCTTTATTAGTGTAGAAAATAAACGGAGTACATTAATTGTAATAATATATATGTGATGAGTACTAGTGTAATAGGTTGTAATGTAATGTACTTCTAATAAATAAAAAAAATCAATTTGTTTATTTATAGTGTCAAGTGAATCAATCACCTTCTGATTACCAGCATTCAAATCCTCCATCATCTTTTCGATTTTTTCCATCATTTTTTCCATCAGAGTTTTATTTTCATCCAAAATTTCATCTTTCATATCTTTCACCGATTTCTTCAAATCCTCAAATTCTTTATCCTTAGCCAGCTCTGTCTTAGATCTTGTATCCATTTCTGCACCACTTCAGGAACTTCAGAGGTAACTTATCCTTCAGGATTCTTCAGGTTTTTCAGCAGCTGTTTTTTAACTGTTCTCTGAGGGCTCTGAGCTGGAGACAGTCTTTTCATTTAAAAGTCCTTAAGCCACCGTTTAAAACATTGCGCTTACTGATGACGTCATCAGCACGGCGACCAGAAGCTCCGGTAAGGTTTTTAAATCAATTCCGACTTATAGAGCCATTTTTTTTTTTTTTTTAATTTTTATTTATTAGAAGTACATTACATTACAACCACATACATTAATACTCGTCATTTATATCTTCTTACAATTAATGTACTCCCTTTATTTTTTTTTTTTACACTAGAGAAAGAAAAGATTGAAAGAAAGAAGAAAGTGAAGGAAAAAGTGCAAGTGTAGAAAAGTGTAGAAAATGTAACAACAAAAAAGGACGAAGACCCTATAAGAGCGAAATTAAAAACAAAAAGAAAAAGAGTTAAGAAATAGGCCCTAAGAAAAGAAAAGAGAAAGAGAAAAAAAGAGAAACAAATGTTTTTTTTTGAGCATCACGTAAATAGGACATACCAACTCTTCAACTATCATCCCCCCTTACCCGACCTCAATTTTTTATTTTTTTTAAAGTACTTTTGCACCCTATGTTTGTAATAATTCTATAAATGCAGACCACGTCAGGTGGAAGTGATCTGGTTTACCTGCTAGGAGGAGTCTTATCTCTTCAAGGTGTAATGTTTCAAACATATTTGAAATCCACATATTTATAGTTGGTATTGGAGCCTTCTTCCAAAATTTTTGAATTAGCTTTTTTCCAGTTATTAACCCATAATCCATTAATTTCTTTTGAAACACATTTAGTTCTGGATCATCTTCCGTTATTCCGAAGATAATCCATTCTGCTTTGGGTATCAGTCTTGTTTTAAATAACTTTGTAAAGATTTCAAAAATTTCATTCCAAAATTTTTGAATTTTTGTACAGAAGACAAATGAGTGCGCTATAGTTGCTTCTTGGGATTGACATTTATCACAAATAGATGATACGTTTGGGAAAATTTTATGAATTTTAGTTTTCGAATAATATAATCTATGTAAAATTTTAAATTGTATTAAAGTGTGTCTTACATTAATCGAGCATTTATGCACTTTTAATAAGTATTCATTCCAACTTTCCTTTGAAATTTTAATAGCTAACTCTTGTTCCCAGTCTCTTCTGATACCCTCCGTAGATGGTATTTGTGCATTTAAGATAATATTGTACAAATATGATATTAAGTTTGCTGATTCCGCTTTTATCTGCATTGCCTCGTCCAGTACATCTGCTGGGTTATTATGATGATCTTTTATATATTTTTTCAAATAGTCGCATATTTGAAAGTATTTAAAATATTGATTATTTCCGAGTTTATATTTTATTTGTAATTGTTGAAATGAAAGTAATTTTCCAGTTTCATACAAGTCACCAAGCGTTTTAATTCCTAGTCTATCCCATTGTGTATAAGCTTCATCTATAATAGAAGGACTAAACGAAGGGTTATTGACTATAGGTAATAAAAGTGATAAGTTTCTTAATTTTAAATTTTGTTTTATTTGTTTCCAAATACGGATTGTACTATGAATAATTGGGTTCTTATTATAGTTTATGTTATTCAATTTCATTGGAGAGAGGAGGATCGCTCCAATGTTTCTAGAGGAGCAATCCTCTTTCTCCATTACAATCCAGTCTACTTGCTGAGCGGAGTTATCCATCAGTTGAATCATGTTTTTAATATTTACTGACCAATAATAATACATAAAATTAGGTAGTGCTAGACCCCCCAATACTTTAGATTTATTCAGATGGGTTTTTTGTATTCTATGTGATTTATAGTCCCATATAAAATTAGTGATATCTGAGTCGAGTTTTTTAAAAAACTTCTTAGGTAAGTATATAGGAATTGATTGAAATAGGTATAAAATTTGTGGTAAAAAGATCATTTTTATTGCGTTTATTCGTTATAGAGCCATTTTAACGCGAGTGGAGCTAGGTGCACGTCTATTAGTATAACATGGCGCCACCGGAAGTCCGTGAAGCATTGATTAACATGCACTTTTTCCAATCTAGTGTACTACTCACTTTGGAGAAACTAAATGCAGACTGGGTAATCACTTTGCACACCACGGTCTGGATGCCATCCACCTAAATTCTCCACTCCATTCCTACTCCAACCTTTATTTTCACTTCTACAACAAGAACAGCACCTCCTCTTTCTTCCATTAAGTATGTTCATTTGTTCGAGACAATGATTCATGCTTTGTTTCTACGTATCGCACACAACCCACAGTGTGGTACACACAAGATCAGATGCCAGACCAAAGAGAGTTCCCATTCAAAAACCCCAAAAATCTAGTTAAAGCTGTAAGGCAACAGTAATTCTGTAATGTTTGAAAATCCAGGTCACCACGGTGCACAACCTTACCTTACCCCAGCTTAGTTCAATAGAATTTGAAAAATGCCTTCTACACAAAAACTTGAACATTTAATATAATTTCTCAAGGCTAACAAGATGACATGTTGTATTAAAGGGCATTAAACTGATCCACAGCAAATCTTAGCAGTATGGTCTCTCATCTAACCTTCCTTACCAAAGTATCCAACTTCACACTTATCAAGATTGATGCAAAAAGGAATTTCATAGAAGTTTCATAATACTGAAAAGATATAGCACAATTGGAACTGTACACTTTAAGTGCAATTGCTAAGCACATTCAGAGGATAAAGGTACTTTGTAGGTATGTTACAAAACTTACCTTCAGCGGCGCTGCAGTTCTGCCACTGGCCATGTGCGCGACTTTGGCGCCTTTGAGGGGGGGGGGGGGAACAGGATTAAAATGCCGTTCGGGCTACTACCTAATGCTGAATAATCGTTCCGACTGCCGATCTCGGATTTTTTTTTTTAAACCGCGGGACAATTTCAGCGCTGGAGTAAAATAAAAAGCTACTTCTAACACCGTCAACGCAGGCAACGGAACGGATCTCACGTACGGGACAAAACATAAGGTAAGTCGTTTATTTTACATATAAACTTGCTTCTTAGGATTACTTTTATCAAAATTTCATCAGCGAAAATGTGATTATGTAAATATACGAACTGGCAGTGTTTTTCCTGCCGATATGGGGTTTAAATTCACCACAACCGCAACGTTCCAATCGATCGCGTTCCACAAAAACCCACTCGCAAGATGATTAAAATGGCCATTAATTTACGGGAATTAAACACTAAATTCCTTCCATTTGGCCTATAAATTCATGACAATGCGATTTAAAAATCATGTTATATTGTGAATTCTTGTGTGAATGTTATTTGGACACTTAGGTTATTTAAAAATGTTAACCTTTTCTTAAGAAATGGATAGATGTTTAGATCTAGTAATTTAATTTTGTAATTAGCTGCAATTAGGTAACTAACTAATTATATGCTTCAATTTCAGGTCATCCAAGTAAGATTGTTTCATATTTGTTTCAGAATGCTTCAATCTACAATAACTGAAAATTTCATTCAGTTCTCTTAATTTTTAAGAAAGTTATGGGCTTTTGACTGTCCTCGATCACAGCTTTTGAATTGTCAATGGAAAAGCAATAGGGAACAAGATGCTAATTTCAGAGTATGAAAATGGCCATAACTTTTTTAATACTGAAGATATATAAAAGTGAATTAGGTGTCAAATTAAACTTCTTGTTATGCTTTATCTGATGGGATAAATAGCAGACTTGATTTTTTAAATCTCAAAATTTTGTAACATTGCTATACTTTGACTCCCGTATTAATTTGCTGTTTTCTAATGCTCTGTTAATCGAAAATTCTTCTATGCCTTGTCAATAAAAAATTTCAAAAAATAAAATTTGTGCACACATACATGCCTGCCAAAGCAATAATGAGGTGGAGGGATGGTAAGAGAAAGAAGGGAATGAGAGAGGAAAGTAAGATAGAGTGATAGACAGAGCAAATGTGAGCTATAGCAATATAAGTTTATATCAGACTACTAGATTATGTTTCGCTGATTGAAAGCAATGGAGCAGTTTTATTTGCTGCCCAGTGTCCACTTATTGGTTTGGGGCAATTGGCCCAGCACCAAACCTGGTGGAGTGCTCTCTCTCTCTCTCTCTCTCTCTCTCTCTACTCATTAATGGGAGCAACACTTGGACTGGAGATTAGATGCAAGAATAGCGCACTCATGTGGCATAATGGAGGAACTGTAAATGTCTGACCTCTGCGCTTGTCACCAGTTTTAGTTACAGAAATTATATTTAGTTTTCTTCAAATATAAATCTGCACCCTATTGCAACAGAACTTTTTAGCAATCTCATAAACTCAATTATTTTACAAGTTTTAAGCAGACGGGTGTTTTAAGGCTGCTGACAATACGATAGAATTGTTCCTCCCTCTTTCCTGTGCCCCGCCCACCCCAGTTCAAACCCATTACCCCCCATCCCCTCCCTTTTTCCTCCAATCTCCGTCCCATTCAATCTACATCCCTCCCTCAGGCTTCACATTTTACTCTACTTCTCATATATCTGAAACTACTTATATCTACTTTTCAACTCTTGCCTTTGTCCACCCACCTGCCAATCATAACCCCCTTCAACTGTATCCACCTTTCACTTGGCAACAATGAACTGCCCCCCACTTCTTTTTCAGCCTTCTCCTTCCCCCCACCCCCATTACAATCAGTCTGAAGGGTCCCGACCCAAAGCATTCACATAGCCAAGAATATAAAGGAGAATAGTAAAAGCTTCTTTAGGTATGTGAAGAGGAAAAAATGAGTTAAGACCTAAGTTGGGCTCTTGAAGACCGAAAAAGGTGAATTTATTATGGGGAACAAGGAAATGGCAGATGAGTTGAACAGGTACTTTGGATCCGTCTTCACGAAGGAGGACACAAACAATCTTCCTGACATAGTAGAGGCCAGAGGATCTGGGGTGATGGAGGAACTGAAGGAAATCCACATTAGGCAGGAAATGGTATTGGGTAGACTGATGGGACTGAAAGCTGATAAATCCCCAGGGCCTGATGGTCTGCATCCCAGGGTACTTAAGGAAGTGGCTCTATAAATCGTGGATGCATTGGTGATAATTTTCCAATGTTCCAATATAGACTCAGGATCAGTTCCTGTGGATTGGAGGGTAGCTAATGTTATCCCACTTTTTAAGAAAGGCGGGAGATACAAAACAGGGAATTATAGACCAGTTAGCTGACATCGGTGGTGGGGAAGATGCTGGAGTCAATTATAAAAGATGAAATAGCCACACATTTGGATAGCAGTAACAGGATCGGTTCGAGTCAGTATGGATTTACGAAGGGGAAATCATGCTTGACTAATCTTCTGGAATTTTTTGAGGATATAACTAGGAAAATGGACACAGGAGAGCCAGTGGATATAGTGTACCTGGACTTTCATAAGGTCCCAAATAGGAGATAAGTGGGCAAAATTAGGGCACATGGTATTGGGGGTAGAGTGCTGACATGGATAGAAAATTGGTTGGCAGACAGGAAACAAAGAGTAGGGATTAACGGGTCCATTTCAGAATGCCAGGCAGTGACTAGTGGGGTACCACAGGCTCGGTGCTGGGGCCGCAGCTATTTACAATATACATCACTGATTTGGATGAAGGGATTCAAAGTAACATTAGCAAATTTGCAGATGACACAAAGCTGGGTGGCAGTGTGAACTCTGAAGAGGATGCTATGAGAATGCAGGGTGACTTGGACAGGTTGGGGGAGTGGGCAGATGCATGGCAGATTAAGTTTAATGTGGATAAATGTGAGGTTATCCACTTTGGTATCAAAAATAAGAAGGCAGATTACTATCTAAATGGCGTCAAGTTGGGAAAAGGGGAAGTACAACGGGATCTGGGGGTCCTTGTTCATCAGTCTATGAAAGTAAGCATGCAGGTACAGCAGGCAGTGAAGAAAGCGAATGGCATGTTGGCCTTTATAACAAGAGTAGTCGAGTATAGGAGCAAAGAGGTCTTTCTGCAGTTGTGCAGGGCCCTAGTGAGACCACACCTGGAGTATTGTGTGCAGTTTTGGTCCCCTAATTTGAGGAAGGACATTCTTGCTATTGAGGGAGTGCAGTGTAGGTTTACAAGGTTAATTCCCGGGACGCCGGGACTGTCATATGCTGAGTAAATGGAGCGGCAGGGCTTATACACTCTGGAGTTTAGAAGGAGAGGGGATCTTAGACTTAGACTTAGATTCCTTTATTGTCATTCCGACCTTTCGGTCTGAACGACATTGCGTTGCCTGCAGTCATACATATAATAAATAACAAAACACACAATAAACACAAATTAACATCCACCACAGTGAGTTCACCAGGCACCTCCTCACTGTGATGGAGGCAAAAGTCTTAAAGTCTCTGTCTCTTATCTCTTTGTTTTCCCTGTGCGCTGAGGCGATCCAGGCTTCTGATGTTGTGGCCCCGCCGGGTGATGGCAAGTCAGTCCCGCGGCTGAATCCGAGCTCCGTCCGCGACGGGCCGGTTCAAACATATAAGATTGTTAAGGGTTTGGACACGCTAGAGGCAGGAAACATGTTCCCGATGTTGGGGGAGTCCAGAACCATGGGCCACAGTTTAAGAATAAGGGGTAAGCCATTTAGAACGGAGACGAGGAAACACTTTTTCTCACACAGTTGTGAGTCTGTGAAATTCTCTGCCTCAGAGGGCGGTGGAGGCCGGTTCTCTGGATACTTTCAAGAGAGAGCTAGATAGTGTTCTTAAAGATAACGGAGTCCGGGGATATGGGGAGAAGGCAGGAACAGGGTACTGATTGGAGATGAACAGCCATGATCACATTGAATCACAGGAGTAGGCCATTCGGCTCCAAGGGCCGAATGGCCTACTCCTGCACCTATTGTCTATTGTCTGTCCACATCCTCCAAAGATGCTGCCTGACCCGTTGAGTTACTCCAGCACTTTGTGTTCTACAAAGAATTACATTGCATCAGCCGGCCCATCTGCTTTTTTGTTTGAGCCTGCAGAACAAGCACTCTTTTTATTCCATCCCAACAAAATATCTGTGTTTATAATGTCTTCCCCAGCTTGCAGATGCAATCCATAGCTTTTCAACTTTGTTTGTTCACTTATTCAACTGTATTTTCCCTTTCCCTCCAAAATATTGTACATGGTTTCCCCCCCCATGTTTAATACAAACATCTAAGCTTATCATGTGGATTAAATTGCCTTGTTATTTCCCCTTTAACTTCCCAGGAAAACTCAGTAATGTCTTAACCACATTGAAAAGATTATCCAAATTCAGAAAAAAAGGATCAAATGTAGACAAGGAGCATATCCACCAAGATACAAGGTACATATTAAAAAATATGCCATCCATACCACTGCAAGTTTCAATAATTTTAATAGTCCAATTTCAAAATATATAATTACCTGGGCCTGGTCCTTAATTTTTCCAGTATCTATGAACCATTGTTTACTGGACCGTATAATGACTGGCTTCTTTGTCCGCCAGTCATATGGATAACTATGCTGAACATCCTCCTCTTTCAGTAGCATTTTTGATCCCTGCAACATTTGGATGACTGAAATAAAATTCAGAAATTAAATTCATAAAAAAAGTATCCACATTAAAACCCAGACATAGACATTAGAATATTATCTATTTAAATAGTAAATTTAAAGTTGAACATTCCAATTGTAAAGACAATAACAACTTTAGTTCTTGATGAGAAATTATTAAGAGCCAGAGAGAGATGGCTGTATCGACCATAACCATCCATTTACACTGATCTCACGTTACTCCCATTTAATTTTATTCTCCCTTAAACCTCATCAACTGTCTCAGATTCCATCATACTAGGAGCAATTTACCATTGCCAATTAACCCACCAAAACCATATGGACAGCATACATTTGATATTCTATCAACCTGCCTCCAATGCACCATTTCATCATCCAACAATAAAAGGTACATAATCAGTTTCTGGAAAATGTATGCCACTTGCATATCCTAGGAACCACCTCTGTGTAAAGGCTGGCATGAATTATGACATTCAACAACACATTTAGTGTAGTAACATATTATTTGGCCAAATGAAGATTAAAACTTCAAGCCCAGTACATAACTAGGGTAGACACAAAGTGCTGGAGTAACTCAGTGGGCCAGGCAGCATTTCCAGAGAAAAGGGGTGGGTTAGGTTTTCGGTTGAGACCCTTCTTCAGACATAAATAGGGTCTGATGGACAACATTAAAGCCTGCCCTCCTATATGCTTCTGAGAATTAATACTACTTAGAGAGAAACTACCACCATTGTCACTTCAAAGTCTTCCAAATGGCAGGATAAGTAAACCAACATGGCCCGAAAAACATTCAGTCAGAGATACAAGAGATTGCAGATAATGGAATCTGGAGCAAAACAGACACTGTTGGAGAAACATAGCAGGTCAAACAGCAGCTTTGGAGGGAAATGAAATTGGTGTTTTGAACCATGGCTTTTCAACTGGACTCCACTCTTTCAGTCCAGATGAAGGGTCTGAACGAGGAACATAAACACCCAATTTAACTTTATAGATTGGCTGACCCACTCAGTTCCTCTTGCAGCTCATTTTTAACTCCACTTGATAAGCCACATTATTTACTTAATCCAAGAGCAGACTCCCACTTTTCTTTAACCTAAAAGAGCATTTCAAGTCTGCATTGACACCACCTCTCTTCTCATACCCTATCTTCACATTCACTCTTTTAACCAAATTTAGCGAAGGCAACTTATTACAAGGATCAAATCCTGGAACCTTCCATATTAGTAAAGCGCACATTTATATCACTAAATATAAATTACTGAGAAGCAAGAAATGTTTAAACATTCTGCAGAGATGACACCAACCTGCTTCATTTCCTTCATTAAGGACAAACTTGTTCTGAAGGTCAGATCCTGCTGCTTCGGTGAAATTTCCATCTTCATCCACTAAACAGTCCTAAAATTGTGAATATGGAAATTAAAATACTTAAGACTTCAAGTACACATATTGTCCAGAGGAAGAACTGACATTTTCTTAAATTGAAATCATTCAATGTCCACAACAAAACGATTTTTGAAATGTGTATGAAATTACGGGTATGGAACAAGTAGGTAATTACTTTGTTGAATGGCAGAGCAAATATGAGTGACACAAAAGGCTGCTGCTTCTATTTATATCCTTTTGGTAACTCTTGTACCTAGAAATGGACTTCAGTGTCATCCCCAGCTGCTGTCCAAAACTTACAAAGATTGTTAATGACCTAAATGTCTCAAATAAACCAAAAATGAATACACTGATTGCTCGAGTACAGGAGTAAGACTCCATTCCAGCAGATAGATAGCGCAGAAACGGGCCGTTTGGCTCACCGTGTCCGCACCGACCAGCAATCACCCCGTACACTAACACTATCCTACATCCTTACATCTTTTGAAGTGTGGGAGGAAACCAGAGCGCCCTGAGAAAAGTGAAGAGAGCCCTGTGGTTTGTATTATGATTTCAATGCCAGTATTATTAGCTATTTCAATAGTGAATTAATTTTATCTGTAACTTACAACAGAAAGTTCATGTTGAGAAGCTACACTGTAATCTTCCATTCCATGAGCTGGTGCTGTATGTACCAAACCTGTCCCTTTCTGCATTGTCACATGGTTAGCAGGCAAAAGTCGAGACTGTCTTCCCGGAATTGTAGGGTGGGTACAAACTCCACCCTCCAAATCAGAACCTAAATTCAGAAAAGTTATTGCAAAAATGTTAGACATTTATTTTACAGGTATCCCTAATATGAAACCATTCTGGCAAGTTGACCAGTATTGGTTTCAATAATAATATGGATACCACAATTAGTTTCTGCATAGGAAAGATAAGCATGGGGGCAAAAACCATATCCCCTCGCTAATCCAAATTGCTAGAGAGTAATATGTGCTGAAATAGATCTTGTACAAAGTACAGGGTATGGATAAAATGCTTCTTAAACAATGTACTAATAAACTTTTTACCCAAGTTTATATTTATAAAATTACTGTTTGAAAATTATTGCATTTATAACTATGGTATCCTAACATTTCAATTTGTAGATCAAGAAGATAGGAAGAAATAAAAGTGAGATAGCAAGTTTTATCGTATATACTGAACGGGTATGATATTTATTGATAAAGAAAGGCAGGAACAATAACTTTTAATTTGCTTACCATTGACCATCTGAAGAATTTCAAACTGTGTCTCCAGAATAGCTGCTGTGGAATCTATGCATTCTGCACCCAGAAGGTAGAGCTCTTCTGTGTTTAAGCACTTCACTAGGGAGTACCTGGATTTCAATACAATTTTTTTAATCTTCCAAATAAACTTGTAAATAGAAATGTAGAACAAAAACAAGAGATAGGTTAAATGATTAGAGATATACAGTCACAGGTTATTAATAAAACTTCATTTAGAATAAAACATTCAACTTAAGTGATCTGAATAATTAAATTATTTTCTTTTCAAGTTTACAAAAGAGAATGCTACAAAACAAATATATTTTATGGTTTGATCTAAGTATTTTCAGCATTTTCTATTTTTATCTCAGATTTCTAGTGTCTGCACTTTTCTTTTGATTGTCACCCATAGACCAGAGACAATTTCAGTACTTTAGTTTCTAATATCAATGCATATGAGGCAACAGCTCACTTCACTACAATTCAGGAACATTTTAAGGGGGTTAGTATTTTTAATTTTGAATGAAGTGTTAGATTAGATTATAGATAGTTTGGGGAGAAATGAAAGCAGCTATATACATTACTGCAAAGTTTAGTGGGATCAATTTAAAAAGTATGTTATTATTTTAAGATGACAAGTCATAAATATTTGAACGTACTTGGCATTTGGCATATAACAAACGGCCTGGTTGGCTGGAATGGTCCAAGGCTGGGTTGTCCATATCAGTGCATTAACAGAGGATGCATTCTCTGAAAGGAAAAAAAAAACTTTAAATCTGGACAGAAAAGACAAAACGGCAACTTTTTTGAAAAATCAACTGAAATTCTTCAATATGTATCATACTAATGGATTGGGTTTTATCCCCCCCCCCCCCCCAACCCAACCCAATAATCAGGTATCAAAAATATATACTGTGTTCTCAGAACAATGCGCAGAAACAATGTATTTTTCAAAATATCCTGTACTAAAGAAAGAAGACACGAACAGGAATTTTGGCATCTTACCATGTTAGCAAATAAAAAATACCCATAAATTAAGCCTACATTGTAATACAGTATCTATTTCTCATTCAGTGCAGTGGTGCTTCAATAATTTAGGTGCTATACCTAAATCATAGCTGAAATTTAACTACAATTTATTAACACACACTGTACCTGAAGTAATTTTGGATGGAGTTTTTAAGAGAGGAAACTTGACATATACCGATCGACTAACATGCTGTTGATTGTATTCGAGTTCAGCTTCTGCCAAAGCAGTCCTACGCAGATAAATAACAAACATATTCAACTCATTACCCCAAAATTACTTTATATTCAAAGTGATCGCAAATTAAATTAGTTACAAACCTTGTAGAAGGCGACCAAAATACAGGTTTATAGTCTTGATAAATGTATCCCTTAAGAAAAGCAAAAATAAATAAATGTGAATCTTATCAAACATTGGACGACACATGAAACAGAACACAACTGTAATACCTTGTCAAACATTTGGTGGAAAACTTCTAATTGTTTGGCTTCATATTGCTTGTCAAAAGTGTAATAACAGTTGTCCCAATCTGCCATCACGCCCCATCGGATGAATGCTGCACGCTGGCGTTCAATTGCTCTTTCTGCAAATTCTCTGGCTACAAGACAAAAATGTTTGAAATGTTTTTAAGGAACAAAGTAAATGGCAAATTTCTCCACATCATAAATACATGTCAATATTGATATGAGGAGAACAAGTATCTCTCTATATGTTCAAAATAACGATGTCCTTTAACTGCAATTTTGTTACTGCTACAATAAAGTTGAAATGTAATTCATTCTAACGTATTTAATTGAAATAAAAAAATGTATTGTACCAACTCCATTGCAACTGCTTTCATCCAGTTTTACATTAAATTTGCCACATCCAATCTATAATTTTACAATGTAACCATTAGTAATTCGAATGTAAAACCGGATGAATGGTCACACATATTCTTTGGTAGCTGGAAATCAGTGTATAAGATAATTTAGGAACAATCCATAACTTATACACCAGAATAGATGATTTGGTCATCATCTTCCAAAATCATATAGATTTTGTAATCTGTACATATTCTGTTTGTAACATGAATGAGGCATATGGTATGCTTGCTTCATTGGTATTGGAATTAAGTACAAAAGTCTGGAAGTCATGTTACTGCGAGGGTGTGCAGACTTTGGAGAGGGTGCAGAAAAGGATTACCAGCATGCTGTCTGGATTAGAGGGTATTAGCTATAAGGAGGGATTGCACAAACTTGGATTGTTTACTCTGGACTGAGTAGATAGAGTGGTAAAGAAGGCGTATGGTATGTCTGTCTTCACTGGTCGGGTCATTGAGTGCAAGCGTCGGGAAGTTGTGATGCAGCTTTATAGGACTTTGGTTAGACTGCATTTGGAGTATTGTGTGCAGTTTTGGTCACCCCATTACATGACGGATACGGGCGCTTTGGAGAGGGTGTAAAAGATGTTTATTGACCCGGATGGGAAGGTTTATCAGATCCAGGGCTCGAAATTAACGGTTGCCCGGGTGCCAATGGCCACCTAACGTCCCGCCGGGCAACCTAAAAGTCGTGTCAATTTGCCCGACTTGGCAAGCACCCGGGACACCTGCCGTTCAACTCTGAGCCGGCCCCCCTCGCTATCTCTCTCTCTCTGTCACTCTCCGTCTCCGCCCACCATTTGTGTCCGGGATGCCGGTTCTCCGCTCTCCGCCGCTCCTCATCCGCCGTCATGGCCGGCCACCCTGCACATGCACACAGTCATGGCCAGCAAATCCTCCCCCTGCACATGCGCACAACCACGGCCAGCACATCATCGGCCGCCCTGCACATGCGCACTGCTATGGTAACTGGTCGGCGTCGGGCACTTTCTTCCTCCCTTTGCATTGTGGGAGATCTGGCCGGCATTGCTGTCTGGTCGCCGCCTCGCAGCGACCGCTGAAAACCAACGCAGAATCACTTCCTGGAGTTGGAGTAACTCCCTGGAGTAACTCTTGCTTCTTGGTTTCCTGGTCCTCCAAAAATATTCTAAATGAAATTTAAACTGGAGGTTCACCAAACTCCAAACTCTGAACAATAACAGCCTATTGCACTTTATGTTTATTTATTGTATATATATATATGGGCTATGGTATATAAACACACTGAACTTTTATCTCCTGCTCTGTATTATGTTTACATATTCTGTTGTGCTGCAGCAAGCAAGAATTTCATTGTCCTATCTGGGACACATGACAATAAAACTCTCTTGACTTGGACTTAAGCAAAAAAGGGTTCTTGGGAAAAAAAGAGCTACCTTAAATTTAGTTGCATCTGGCTGGGTAACTATGGTAGGGTAAAGACTATTCCATGCTTTAAATGTGCGGGGGAACTTCAAGGAGCAGCCAGCATCTCTGGATAGAAGAAATTAGGTGATGTTTTGTATAGAGACGCTTCTTTAGACTCCCTCTGGTTTTAGTGTTTTTAGTTTAATTTAAAGATACAGCGTGGAAACAGGCACTTCTGCCCACTGAGTCCACGCCGACCACCAATCACCCGTACACTAGTTCTATCCCACACATTCGCAACGTAAATCAAGAGTCAAGAGTGTCTTATTCTCTCACGTCCCAGTTAGAACAATGACATCCTTACTTGCAGCAGCTCAACAGAATATGTAAACATAGTACTCTGTAAACAAAGTTATAAACGAGAAAACAAAACGGTGTATATTTATATATGAAAATATAACTAAATATATGTGTGTGTGCGTGTGTGTGTGTGTATAATATATATACCCACACACACACAATTTCCCTCCTGGGATTAATAAAGTTCTATCGTATAGTATCGTGTGTGTAGGAAGGAACTGCAGATGCTGGTTGAAACTGAAGATAGACACAAAAAGCTGGAATAACTCAACAGGTCAGACAGAATCTCTGGACAAAAGGAAAATACTACATTTTGGGTTGGGTCTGAAAAAGGTTCATGCACACCTTTGCAATGTGGAAGGAAACAAGAGGACCCGGAGAAAACCCATGCGATCAAAGGGAAAAGGAGCAAACTCCATACACACAACACCCATATTCAGGATCAATTCCGGGTCTCTGGCACTTTTAGGCAGCAACTTTATGGCTAATGTACTGCCCCATAGTCTTGAACTGAATTAAAACATACAGTAGCTGTAAAGGGGGACATAGCGTCACTTAGAGATTTAAGACTGGAAATGGATAGTTTCTTATTTTTAGAAACCAAAGTTATCACCGTATAATTTTTTGTGTGTTGGAAAATAAAATATTGTGGCACAGCTGGTAGACTTGCTGCCTCACACGCCAGAGATCTGTGTTCGATCCTGTCCTCGGGCACTGTCTGTGTTGAATTTGCACATTCTCCCTGCAGTGTGGGTTTCCTCACACATCCCAGACACATTGGCTATGTAGGTTAACTTGTCTCTGTAAAATTGCCTCTAATGTGTAGGGAGTGGGTGAGGAAAGTGGGATAACAGAACTTGTGTGAATGGTAGACAAAAATGCTGGAAAAACTCAGCGGGTGAGGCAGCATTTATGGAGCGAAGGGTTTCGGACTGATGTGAGGGTGGGGAGGACGGGAAGAAGAAAGGAAGAGGCGGAGACAGTGGGCTGAGGGTGAGCTGGGAAGGGGAGGAGGAAAGCAGGGACTACCTGAAATTGGAGGTCAATGTTCATACCGCTGGGGTGTAAACTACCCAAGCGAAATATGAGGTGCTGTTCCTCCAATTTGCGGTGGGCCTCACTCTGGCCATGGAGGAGGCCAGGACAGAAAGGTCAGATTCGGAATGGGAGGGGGAGTTGAAGTACTGAGCCGCCGGGAGATCAGGTTGGTTATTGCGAACTGAGTGGAGGTGTTGTGCGAAGCGATCGCCAAGGCCTGCGCTTGGTCTCACTGAGGTTGATCATACGCTGAATAATCCAACCACATTTTTGTTTGGAAGTGGAAAGAAATAATACAAATTGCATTCATTGCAACGTGTAAAAAGAGTTGAGATACTGTATTATAATTTTGCTGCATGTCATTGTAGTATGTATCATGTCTTGATTGGTGAATATGTTTAGTTTGTGACTTTATTTGAAGCAGAAATAATATGTGAATGCTTCATTGAGCATAATTCCGACTGGTACCTACGCACTTCGTCCGAGCACAATATCGCACGCATCATGCAAGCCGTCTTAAATTACCATCTAAACTGTCATTTGGCAACCTAAAAAGCTGCCAAGGTTGCTCGGCTGACAACAGAGAAAAAAAGTTAAGTGAGAGCCCTGAAGACCCCAGGAAGTATTCTAGAGCAGAGGGATCCAGAAGTACAAGTACACTGGTCCCCAAAAGTGGAATCACAGGTAGAACGGATGGTGAAAGCGACTTTAGGCATGCTGTCCTTCATGAATCAGCATATTGATTATAGAGTATATATCGAGAGGGCATAGGTTTAAGGTGAGAGGGGAAAGTTTTAACAGGAACCTGAGGGACAACTTTTTCCACACAGATGGTGGTGGACAGATGGAGCAAGCTACCAGAGAAAGTTGAGTCCGGTACAACAACTTTACACTTGAATTGGTACGTAGATAGGAAAGGTTTAGACGGTTATGCACCAATAGCAGGCAAAGGGGACTCGCTTAGATGGGGCACTCTTGGTTGGTCTGAAGGAGTAAGGCCAAAGTGACTGTCTCTGTGCTGTACGACTCAAGGGTTGGTGAAATCATAGCACTCTACAATCAGAGTGCAGTAAAAGCTCAGTCAATGAGAGCAAATTATTTAAATATTATTTTATTTAAATAATCAAGGGGTTTAGGCAAAGGTCTGGAAAATGGTGTTGAGGTAAAAGATCAGACATAAGCTTTTCCTTCCAATAAAACTGCTATCTGTTTGCATCCATGAAAGCTGGCTAAAGGAACTTCTGATTCCTTCCCACCCAGCCCACACTGAGCACGTTTTCAGTCATGCAGAGCAGGGATATTCTGCCATATCGATTTCTGCATTGGTGTTATCTGTATATTTAACAATCAATATTTAAGTCATGCACATCAGCAAAACCGGTCCATCACAAATGCAAGATATACATCAACCTGAGGTAATGATAAAGGAAGGCTAAAAATTGCAGCTTGGCTCAATAAAAGCAACATTTGCATTTACGATTGTTCAGGAATTTTTCGGAAATCGCATTTTGCACCTCCTTGTAAGGAGCACTAGGTTTTGTAGGTTTTGTCACTAAATGCCACAACAGATGAATTACACTGACAACCTCAACAGTCAACTTTTACACGTGTTAAAAATATTTGGAAGAACAGTGTGTTCCATCTGTTGAACCATAATAGGAAACTGAGCACCTTGAGAATCAACAAAAGATCAAACACCAAAATGTGGGCAGCACAGTGGAGACGCTGCCACACAGCGCCAGAGACCTGGATTTGGTCCTGATCTTGGGTGATGTCAGTGTCTAGCTTGCACATTCAGGGCTCTCGCTTAACTTTTTTTCCCTGTTGCCAGCCGGAAACCTTGGCAGCTTTTTAGATTGCCAAATGACAGTTTAAATGGTCATTTAAGACGACTTGCATGACGCATGCAATAATGTGATCGGACGAAGTGCGTAGTTACCAGTCAGAATTATACTCAATGAAGCATTCACATATTATTTCTGCTTCAAATAAAGTCACAAACTAAACATATTCACCAATCAAGACATGATATATCCCACAATGACGTGCAGCAAAATTATAATACAATATCTCAACTCTTTTTACACATTGCAATTAATGCAATTTTTATTAGTTCTTTCCACTTCCATATTAAGAGCAGTGATTTGCGTTAAAATCAATTCTGTAATAACGTGTCAACAGCAGCAGTGACAATCGAACACTGCGGTTTCACGTGTTCACAATTTAATTAATCCATCTTTATGGATTAAAACAAATAATAACATTGGGAATTAAAACACACTTGATTGCATTCCTTTATCAAACATAGTCAATGTTCGCTCTGAAGACATTTCCAGCACAATAGGGTCAGGGAGGGGGGTGTGTGTGAATCAGTGCGGGGTGGATAGATGGCGGGGGGTGGGGGGTTAGAAGGCAGTCGGTGCAGAATGGATGGATTGAGGCAGGTGAATTAGTACGTGTTGATTGGAGTAGGTAAAATTGTGAGAGGAGAGCACCGGGGATGTCAGTGGTGTTGAATGGGGGGGGGGGGGTCAGTACGGGATGGATGGGGGTAGACAAAAGTGCTGGAGAACCTCAGCGGGTGAGGCAGCATCTATGGAGCGAAGGAAATAGGCAACGTTTCGAGTCGAGACCCTTCTTCAGACTGTTGCCCCCCATTCTTCTTGAATGGGAGGATCAGTACAGGATGGATGGGGGGGGGGGGGAGATCAGCGCAGGATGAATGGGGGGGGGTTCAGTACAGTGTGGATCGGAGGGTCTGTGCAGGATGAATGGGGGATCACTACAGGATGAATGAGGGGAAGGGGGGAAGGTGCAGGGTAAATGGAGGGTGGGTCAGTACGGGATGAATGCGTGGATTAGTACAGGATGGATGGGGGATCAGTACAGGATAGATGGATGGCGGGGAAGTGCAGGATGGATGGGAAAGGGGTAAGTATAGGGTGAATTGGGGAACCAGTGTAGGATGGATGGGGGGGTGGGGAGGGTGGCAGGAGAATCAATGCGAGGTGGATAGGGTGATCAGCGCAGGATGAATAGATGGGGGGGGGGGTAAATGGGGAGGGGAGTACAAGGGATGTCAGTGAGGACTGAATAGAGGCGGGAATGGGGATCAGTGCAGTATGGAGTGGAGGGGTCCCAGGAAAAGGGGGTGGAGGTGGCGTACAAGAGAGAGAGAGAGAGAGAGAGGGAGAGGGGGGGGCGAGGTGGGGAGGAAGGAAGGTCAGCGCTCCTCGGACAACATCGCCCCGCTGCCTTGGTCGTTGGGAACTCCTCGCCACCGCCTCCCTCCTCCGCCAGCCAACAGCAAGGTGCGGGGCCGGGCGGTGCAGCTCAGAGATCCTATAGCTATAAGATCTTTGGTGCAGCTGCTTCAGACGAGTCGGAGCGAATGACGGGCCCCGAACAGCGGTAGCAGCGGCCGCGATAGCGGCTCCATCTCCTCCTCCTCCCGCACCCCGCCCTAATAAGGGCCTCTGCTTGTAAATCCGGTAACGGCGCTTTCAAAACCAAACCCCCCCCCCCCCCCCCACCGGATTTACAAGCAGAGGCCCTTATCAGGGCGGGTGGGGGCGGGAGGAGGAGGAGATGGAGCCACTGCTGCCCCTTTGCCCCGCACAGCCGGCGCTGACACGAAACGTCGCGTTCCTTTTCTCCAGAGATGCTGCCTGACCCGCGGAGTTACTCCAGTTTTTTGTGTCGATCTTCGGTACAAACCAGTATCTGGTTGCCAAGCCGGGCAAAAATGACTCGGTGTTTAGGTTGCCCGGCGGCGCTTTGAGTGGTCAGTGGCATTCGGGCAACCGCTAATTTCAAGCCCTGACATTCCTCCTGTGACCATGCTCTGGTTTCCAACCACATCCCAAAGACCTGCGGGTTTGTAGGTTAATTAGCCCCTGTGAATTGCCCCTCGTGTGGAGGGAGAGGATGCGGAAGAAGGATGACATTGGATTAGTATGAACGAGTGATCGATGGTTGGCGTGGACAGTGGGCTGAAGGGCCAGTTTCCATGTTGTATCTCTAAAAACTAAAAGCAACTAAAAATTACAAAGAATGATTGATTGTAAACTGAAATCCATGGAGTAATTTGAATGAGTTACAAATTTATTGACCAAAAAATCTCCAAATTATGTACAAATAGAAATTAGCTTTATCAGATACAGTGAAACACTCATAAGATGACATGCTCAGGACTTTGGCTAGGCAGAAACTGGCAGTGTTTCCAAAATACGGGATGTTGCTTCTATTAATAGCCCCAACATATTTTAATTCACTTTGTTTTAAATAAATTACATAGTTTAGTTTAATTTGTCACATGCACCGAGGTACAGTGAAAAGCCTGGAGTACAGAGAAAAGCACAATACATTTTTCCGTGAAACTTGCGAGTTTAAAGAGAGTGCCCCAGTCAATTTCAATGGAGCGCAGGAACCGGTGCCCCAAGTAGTTTACAATGAGTGCTGGGAACAAACTCGCTGAGGCCTAGTTCCTGCATTCTTTTTAAACTCACCTATACCCCACTCTTGTTAAAATCACCTAAACCCCACTCTTTTTAAACAGAGCACAAAAGAGCTTGCAAATGGAGGTCATTTGATTCAGATGCCAAGCTACAGAGATTTCAAGACAATTGTTTTGTAGATTATCAATGTTTTACTGTAGTTACTGCTTTGAAAATATTTCTGTTCATAGTTCTAATGGCCTATGGTACTAGTAAATAAAACAATCAAGTTCATAATAAACTTGTTAACATATCTTTAAACAAATTACCTTTTTGTCTGATTTCTAAAGGAGAGAGTGTTTTGGCTTGTTCACCACATTCTGCCAAAGCTCTTAGCTCAATAGGTAATCCATGACAATCCCATCCTGGTATGAAATGAACTCTTTTACCTCTCATCATCTGAAACCTATTTGTGATATCCTTTAGTATCTGCAGAAGGGTAAATACAGTGTCAGTGAAACACTCATAAGATGACATGATATGAAGAAACAATTTTGTTTAATTTGCAAAAGTGTAAACATGAAAACACACACCATCAAGCATTAAAAAAATCACTAAAATTATCTGATTGTTCAGCAGAAATATTTGCTGTTCAAAATGAATACAGAGACAACCAAATCAGATGAACTTACTTTATTTAAGGCATGACCAACATGAGGATCTCCGTTAGCATAAGGTGGTCCATCATGGATACAAAATTCCTTGCCTTTCCTATTTCTTTGCCAAGTGTACAGCTCTGAGAAACCGCATTCCTACAAAAATTCAATAGATGGGTTAAAACATCAATAGCTTATTGGATCTGGTCAAGATACTACATAAAACAGGACGGCTCACAGTGCAGAAAAAAATTCTGGCAAAGTGACATAACCATGTAATTAACCGACCAGTGGCCAGATAAGCCTAAACAACAATTGAAAGTGTCAAATTTTCTGATGTTTTCTTCATCCCATGTGGGATAGAAGGCAAGAGAAATTTTACGGATACAATTTAGTCCTCGTATGTGTATTTGATAAAAAATCCTATGTCTAGGTCATGGGCAGCAGTGGCACAGCGGTAGAGTTGCTGCCTTATGGCACCAGAGATCCAGGATCAATCCTGACTACGGGTGCGGTCTATACGGAGTTTGATCGTTCTCCCCGTGACCTGCATGTGTTTTCTCCAAGAAGCTCCGATTTCCTCCCACATTCCAAAGACATACAGATTTGTTGGCTAATTGACTTGGTATAAATGTAAATTGTTCCTAATGTTAGTGTGCGGGGATCGCTGGTTGGCGCGTCCTCGGTTGGCCGAAGGGCCTGTTTCCGAGCTGTATCTCTAAACTAAACTTCATTAAATAAACAAACATATAAATGCAATATCTCCATGAACACAGCATGAAGTGATTACCTGGTGTTCCATTATAAATTTGGAGAGGAATGTGAAAAGGTTTATTGGTAACATACACATCCAGCCAGGACAAATAATTTGAAAATGTATAGCTTTCCAGCCTGTGAAATGTTCTTTACATAAATTATAGACACTGCATTCATCATGTGCATAACATATGAAATGGCATCCGAGCACACGAGAGAAAATTCAATTTGCTCTTGTTTGGGCACAGACTTAATGAATATATGTAGGAAGATACACCGAAGATAGACACAAAATCCTGGAGTAACTCAGCGGGACAGGCAGCATCTCTGGATAGAAGGAATGGATGACGTTTCAAGTCGAGACCCTTCTTCAGACCCCTTCCATCCATTCACTAGCATCACTTCTAAAATGCTACAATTCAACCTTCCTTTGAAAGGAAACTTTCAAAACCTTCATGTTTCCATAATAGTATTTAGTCTACAATGGCAATTTCTCATGTCCTCTTTTACCCAACATGTTACAAACACACCAACATTTAAAATTCCATGCTTTCTAATCTGCCAAAAACAATTTTATCAACATCTCATTTCCTACTTTAATTCTACTGACAGGGTGACACATCCAACCTCACCTGACAACCCAGCACAAGCTCAGCATTCACGTGCATGGGGTCAGCCTCAACATCAAGCCTACTCGATGTAACAGACTTATAAATTTTTATATGCTGTCTTGAATGGTTGTGGAGTCGTATTGATGTGATAAAATGGGGATAGGATGAGAACGGCCAAGCGAATGGTGTGAGTAGATCTGCTGCTGGGTGGGGAGAATGGATATGGAAGGGGCAGAAATGTGGAAGAGAAGCAGGAATGGAAGAGAAGGGGCGCGATGATGCATAGACGAGAAGGGGATGAGGGATAAGAGGGTGGGCGAAGAGACATGGAAGAGAAGGGTGGGCAAATAGATATGTAAGAGTATGGGAGAAGAAGAGGCATGGAGGAGATAGAGAGATGAGGCATGGAAGGGGCGGGGGAGTGTGTGGGAAGGGTTGGAGAGAGGTGGGAGAGTGGGGCGAGGTGGGAGAGTGGGGCGAGGTGGGAGAGTGGGACGAGGTGGGAGAGTGGGGCGAGGTGGGAGAGTGGGGCGAGGTGGGAGAGTGGGGCGAGGTGGGGAGGAGTGGGAGTTAATGTGAGTGGGGGGAAAGTGGGGAGGAGGAATTAGCTGTCATGGGTCGGTCGCTTGGCAGTGAATCCATCGCCCCAGCCCTGACCGTACCCGCTGGATCTGCAGCTCCTTGTCGGGCAGCTGCCTCCCGCTGAGCCGCATGGGGAGCTCGGTGCGGGGCAGCAGCACCGTCTCCCTGAACTTGTTCTTGCCGGGTTCCCGGTCCCAGGTGGAGCCGCCGCTGGCCGGCCGCACCCTGCACCGGGCCGCCGCCGCCCGACACTTGCCGGCCAGGAGGCTGCGGCCTGTCAGCGCTGACATCATGGTTGCCGGTCGGTCCGCCGCTGTCCTGCTCCTGTCCTGTCCTGCTCTCCCCCCGCCGCCGCCACCGGTTACTCTGCGGCCCGCAGCTGCGTGACGCGGAGCCACAACACGGCGGCCGCGCAGGATCAAGCTCCGAGTTCAAAACCGCACCTCCTGCTTGCCTTATAGCTCGCATATTCTCACCCTCATTCTCCTTCTACTTCTACTTCTTTTCTCCTTCTCCCCCTCTTCTTTTCGCCCTCTCTTCCTCACCCTCTCCCCCTCTTCTCCTTCTCCCCCTCTTCTTCCGATTCTCCTCAACTTCACTTTCTCTCCCTCTTTTCCCTCTTCTCCTCCTCTACTTCTCTTTCTCTCCCTCTACATCTCAGTGGGAGAAAGTGAACCACGTGCAAATATTCCCAAAACAAATTCAACCCCTGAGCTTGTAAATGTGGTGGTTTAAGTTGCATCTTCCGTGGATATACTTTTAAAAATGTACACCAAGTTCTGGAATAAGACTCTGGAATGTGTAAATTTTTCACACATAGGGTGATGGGCATATGGAACGAGGTGCCGGAGGAGGTAGTTGAGGAAAGGAATATCGCAATGTTTAAGAAACAGGACTATCGCAATGTTTAACGGACAGGTTAATTAGGTATAGTCAGCATTTTCTGTTCTTATCGTATCTGCCTTGTATTGTGATATCAAAATTGTAATTAGATCATTGATAAAGCACATGACGTTGCTGTTTCATTTTGGTACCGAATCTCTTGTGAATTTTCCAATGCCGTTAAAAAAACTGGGCATAGCAGCAACTTACATTGTTGTGGTGGAATTATGTATTTGCCAGTGATACCACGTCCTGAGGAACAACACATCAGGGCAGAATCTAACCTTGGCCTCCTTCCCCAGAGCCTTCAATCCCTTGAATTTTAAGAAAAAATCTATTTTTAATAAATAATTGAAATAATTATTTATTGAATTTATCCGCTTTAAATAATTCTAGGGACTCACCAGACTCTGCGAAAATGACTTCTCTGTCTCCCAGTTTTTAATGTATAGTCTTTTACCCAGAGTAGGGGAATCAAGAACCAGGGGACATAGGTTTAAGGTGAGAGGGAAAGATTGAATAGGTACCCAAGAGACAACTTTCTCACACAAAGGGTAGTGTGTATATGGAACGAACTGCCAGAGGAAGTAGTTGAGACAGGATAACAACTTTAAAAATACATTTGGACAGGTACATGGTTTGAAGATATGGGCCAAATGCAGGCAGGTTGGCCGAATGTTGATGGGGCATTATTGTCAGCATAGGCATGTTGGGCTACACGGCCTGTTTCCTTGCTGTATGACTCTATGTCTGACCCTATATATTCAAATCATATTCCCTTGTTTGGGACTTTCCCACCAGCAATTATCTATCCTGTCATTACTCGATTGGATCCGATATGTTTCAATATGATAATCTCTCATTATTCTAAATTCCAAGGAAAACACTCATTCTTTTTAGCCTCTCTTGTCAGGACAATCGCTCCTGCCATGAATTAGCCCTGCAAACCTGTTTTGGACTGCCTCGAAAACTACTACATCCTTTCTTAGGTACAGGGACCAGAACTGTGAGCCGTGCTCCAGGTGTGGCTTCCCCAATGACATGTACAATAAGCGAGTTTGGTATTCTGACTGCGCATGCCCAGGTCAAAGGTAACTATGCATAAACAGCCCTGGAAAGCAGTGGAGCAGTGAACCATAATTTCTTCCATTTTTTCCAGCTTTGATTCTTCTAGGTAAGAAAATACTGCTTTCAAACTATGAAATAGTTGTATTTTTTGTTCCTTTGTTAAAAGCTAAGATTATTTTGTCGTTTTTATAGTTTTGAAGGTTCACTGCTCCACTTTTCTAGGGCTGTTTATGCACAGTGACCTTTGACCTGGGCATGCGCAGTCGGAATACCGAACTCGCTTATTGTAACATTTCTCCATTTGTGAACTCCAACCTCTTCACAGTGAAGCCCATTATGCTATTTGTTCTCTTAACCACTTGCCTGCTAACATTTTGTAACCACTAAGCAAGAACAGCTAGATTTCCTTATAGTTGACTTATTTGCAGTCTGTTTTTAAAAAACATTTAGCAGTCATGTTATTTCTCAATTGCCAGTTTGAATTAATTTCGGATCGCCTGACGTGCATTGTCCATTTGTAAGTGCTGTGGCCAGAGGGCGGTGATTCGGTTCTTAAATCCTCCAGTTGTGCAATAGGTTCACAGTGGCCCTATGACCTGCCAATTACAGTGAGGAAGGAAGGAGGCTGAGGACGGATGTGTGTGTTTTGCAGTTCCCCGAGCGAGAGGCGGCTTGTTGGACAGTGCGGGGATCGGTCCTTTTGTTGTCGTTCTCTTGCCTTTAATTATGTCTACGAAGCCGGCTTTACTTATGAGGCTACTGGCGTCGTCCTTCGCGATTGCCGAGAAGGCGCAGATGATCATTCACCAAGTACTGAGTGGAGGGAATTTGAGCATCGTGGAGAAGGTGGGTTGTTGCTGGGGTCCGGTGGGCCCTGGCCAGGCCTCATAGACGGGCTCTGCGCTGGGATCATTGCCCCGGCTGTGAGGAGAAGAAAACAAGTCCAACGGTCAGTTGCTGTTTCGGCCCACGAATTCCTGATTGATAAATACAGCTTTAAGCAACACCTTCCATGTCAGACTTAAGAAACTACAGCTGCTGGACTTGAGTGATGGGGGAAACTCCGAGGGTCTGATAGCATCGGTGGACAGACGGGATCTGGTCGGGATCTTTATTCAGACTGATTGGCGTTTGAGGGAGAAAGCTGCAAAATAGAGGTGGGGGCGGGACAAAGCCTGACGAGGGACAGGTGAATACAGGTGGGGTGGACTTTAGCAGATCGATGGAGTAAAGTGACAAAGGCTAGAAGTGCTAAGGAGAGAAGAGTGAAATGTAATGTCGGAGGGAGGGGTGTGGTGGAATGGGACAGGACGGGAAGAGGAGAGTTAAAGGGAAATACGAGACTCAGAAATGGGTGGTGAGTACAATGGAGGGAAAAGGAACTGGTGGGTTAGGAGAAGGTGGGAGAAACTGGGGGGTGGGAGAAACTGGGGAGTGGGAGAAACGGGGGGGGGGGGGTGAATTACTTGGTTTGAGAATTCAATGTTCTTACTATTGGGTTATGAGCTATCCAAGGGGGAAATGAGGTGCTGAATATATCAGATTGCAAGAATTTGAGTTAAACACTGCTAAATTAATTGTTGGTTGATACCCAATGTCAACTGAAGATAGACACAAAATGCTGGAGTAACTCAGCGGGACAGGCAGCATCTCTGGAGAAGGAATTGGTAATGTTTCAGGCCGAGACCCTTCCTCAGACTGATGTCAAGAGAGAGGGAGATACATAGATAAGGAAGTGTAAAGTGTGAACATAGGACAAAGGGAGATCAAGGAAAATGTAGAATAGATCATTGTTAAGTGGGAGAAGGTAACAACAAAACAAACATAAAATGTAGTCGGAGATAGTAAGACTGGTCGGAGAACTGGGGAGGGATGGAGAGAGGGAAAACAAGGGTTATTTGAAGTCATGGAAGGACGCAGAGGGTAATGGTGGAAGGTTGCTTCTATGACTGAAGGCCTATGACTACTGGTGTGACTCCGGGTTCGGTGCTGGGCCTGTTACTGTTTGTCATCTACACCAATGATTTGGATGAGAACATTCAGGGCAAGATTAGCAAGTTTGCTGATGATACAAAAGTGGGTGGTTTTGCAGATAGTGAAGATGATTGTGAAATATTACAGCAGGATCTTGATTGATTGGCCAGGTGGACTGAGTAATGGTTGATGGAATTTAATACAGAGAAATGTGAGGTGTTGCATTTTGGGACATCTGACAAGGGCAGGACCTACACAGTGAATGGTAGGCCTCTGGGAAGTGTTGTAGAGCAGAGGGATCTAGGAATGCAAGTGCATGGTTCCTTGAAGGTCGAGTCACGGGTAGATAAGGTGGTCAAAAAGGCTTCTGGCACATGGCCTTCATCAGTCAGAGTATTGAGTATAAAAGTTGGGAGGTCATGTTGCAGCTGTATAAGACGTTGGTGAGACTGCATTTAGAGTATTGTGTTCCGTTCTGGGCACCATGTTATAGGAAAGATGTTGTCAAGCTTGAAAGGATTCAGAGAAGATTTACGAGGATGTTGCCAGGACTAGAGGGTCTGAGCTATAGGGAGAGGTTGGGTAGGCTGGGTCCTTGGAGCGCAGGAGGATGAGGGGTATTCTAATAGGGGAATAAATCGGGTAGATGCACAGAATCTCTTGCCCAGAGTAGAGCAATCGAGGACCAGAGGACATAGGTTCAAAGTGAAGGGGAACAGATTTAATAGGAATCTGAGGGTTAACTTTTTCACACAAAGGGTGGTGGGTGTATGGAACAAGATGCCAGAAGACGTAGTTGAGGCTGGGACTATCCCAACGCTTAAGGAACAGTTAGATAGGTACATGGATAGGACAAGTTTGGAGTGATATGGACCAAATACAGACAGATGGGATTGGTGTAGCTGGGACATGTTGGCCGGTGAGGGCAAATTGGGCCGAAGGGCTTGTTTCCACACTGTATCACTCTATGACTTTAAGTCAATGTTCAAACCACTGGGGTGTATGCTGCCCAAGTGAAATATGAGGTGCTGTTCCTCCAATTTGCGCTGGGCCTCACTCTGACAATGGAAGAGGCCCAGGACAGAAAGGTCAGTGTGGGAATGGGAGGGGGAGTTAAAGTGTTTAGCAACCGGGAGATCAGGTAGGTTTAGGCAGACTGAGCGGAGGTTGCACCTCCTCCAACCTCATCTACTGTATCCGCTGTTCCAGGTGTGAAATTGTATAGATCATCGAGACCAAGAGCATACTCTGCGATTGTTTTGCTGAACACCTCCGATCAGTCCGCCTAAATTCTCGTTCTATATTCCCAAGGAATATCCTCTCTAATTGCTGCTGTGATGTTCTCCCCAATCAAAAATGCAACTCTTATTCTTACCTTCACCTATTTCCCTCGTAGCATTCATACCCCAGAACATTGAGCATCTCTGGAGAAAATGGACAAGTGACAGTTTCGGGTCGGGAAGAAGGGTCTGAAGACTGTACCCAACCCAAAACACCACTCGTCTATTTTCTCCAGAGATGCTGCCTGACCTGCTGAGTCACTCCAGCATTTTGTGTCTATCTTTATACTTGATCAGGTCCTGGAGATTTAGCTACCTTGATACGTTTAAAGATCTCCAGCACCTCTATTCTGTAATAGAAGACATCACTATCAACTTTCCTAAGTCCCTTCCCATCCAAGACCTTCTTCAAGATATGCAAACAAGAAATATCCATTTAACACCTCGCTCATCCTGTGCTGCACACATAAATGCCCTTGTTGATTTTTAAGGGGCCCTATTTTCTCATTTGCCCTTAATATACTTGTAGAATCTCTTTGGATTCTCCTTTAGCTTACCTGCTGAAGCTATCCCATGTCCTCTTTTTGCCCTCCTGATGTCCCTCTTAGGTATATACCTATATCCCCTATTCTCCTCAAGGCATTGCAGCTTGATTCTAGCTGCCTATACCTTTACATAGCCCTCATTTTTCCCAACCAGGGATCTGATTCAATCCCATCAAAATAATCACTCCTTATTTTTTATTTCCCAAGGAATATCCTCTCTAATTGCTGCTGTGATGTTCTCCCCAATCAAAATTGCACTTCCTCTCTATTCTTACCTTTACCGATTTCTCTCCTGTAGCATTCATACCCCAAAACACAGTCCTGGCCCTTCCTCAGCCATATTTCTGTTAATATCCCAGTACCATGAAACTATTCATGCCGTGAGTTCATGTCTTATCTGTTAGGCTTCTTGTATTGAAATAAATACGATTTAAATAATCAGTCTTTCCTCACTCCCAGCCATGTCCCAGTCAAGTCCACTGAACATGCCATCTTTAACTGCATTTGCCTCGCTCTTCTCATCTTACTACTGCTTTGGGCCCCACCCCTGCCAACCTATTTTAAATCCTCTCAAGTATATCTGACATATTTTCTTGCTAAGATATTAGTCCTCTTCCATTTTGTGCAACCCACCCTCTTGCACATGTCACCTTTCCCCAGAAGAGATTCCAATGCAGGTTAATTGCTTAAGATTTTGTGGATGTCAGCAGAGGTTTAATTGGTAGCATATTTACCTCCAGATCAGGAGGTTGTGGATCCCATTCCAAAGAAGAAGCAAAGGAAATCCAGATAGGCTGTCCACTGCAGGGTTCAGAAAGCACTGCATTATTGTATGTGTACATCTTCTATACCAAGTATAAAGGTCTATTCTACTTTATGGTCCTAATTAAAAGAACAAGGAAGTTATTCTCAGCCAGTATTTATTCTTTAACCACTATCACTAGGAACTAATTATCAGGTTATTATCTCATCATGAAAGCTTGCTATGAACATATTGATTGCTGTGTTCCCATGATACATTAGCAAGTGTGCTTCAAACATACTTTGATAGGAAAAAATCATTTGGCACATAGATAGACATAAATGCATTTTGTAAATACAAAAGGTGGTAGTAGGCCCCCCTCGGTCATGACTGAGCATGGGTGAGGTGGTGGACTTCACACAAAGGACTTCATACAAAAGGTGGTGGACTTCACACAAAGGGTGGTGGGTGTAGGAACATGCTGCCAGAGAAGGTAGTTGAGGTAGGGACTATCGCAATGTTTAAGAAACAATTAGACTGGCACATGGATAGGATAGGTTCAGTGGGATATGGGCCAAACGCAGACAAGTGGGACTAGTGTAGTTGGGACATGTTGGCAAGTGAAGGGCCTGTGTCTGCACTATATCACTCTATGTCTCTAACTGCATGTTTATTAAAACTTGCAATAGTTTTCAATGTTCCACAACAGATCAGGCCACAACAAACCTGTTTTTTTTCAGATGGACTTTAGCCTTTCTGCATTGATGCTGAAAGCATGTTCTAACATTAAAGCAGCTGCCCTGATTGAGAACTTGCCATGAGCTACATATGAAACTTGAGCAGGTTACATTGAACTGTGCTTTTATCCTGAAGGTTCATTTGGGGGTGCAAAGGTGATTTTTAAACTGCTTAATAAATGAATAATATAACTTGTGTTGCAGAAATAATATATGATCATTCCTCAGATTAAGGAACAGTTCAGCAAAGATTCACAAAACTAAGCTACAACTGTCAATTATTTTTTAGATATTTTACAGTTCCTTTTCTTGTGGCCTCATTTGTTGTGTAACCCTAAACACCATTTCCATATTCGTGATATAAATGCACCCGTCAAATGGTGTGATTCTTCATAATTGCCACATTGTACTTTATAATTGTTTTGCATGCCTCTGAAATTCATAATAGTACATTATTTGCATCGTAAGTATTGTAACCTGGTGTAGAATTGCAAAATGAAGATGTAAATTCATTGGTTTGATTGTACTTGTTTTTTTTCTCACATGATGGAGCTGATATTTTATATGATAATGTTGAATAATTGTTATTGCTGAAGCTGTGAAAAATCTCTTGAGGGTATTTGTGTTTTGTTACAAAACACCAAACGTAATCAGTACATGATCATTTTTGTTAAATATTTGTATAATTGGATGAAAATGCATTTTAAAGTGATGTACTATTTTTGAAAGAAGTAATTGAGTAAGATCTTACATTTTTAAAAACTTTTATAATTTTAATTACTGCAAGTTCTATTGTTGCCATTTTTCTGATCATAACATGGGAATCTTCAGAGAACTGCAGTAAATTCTATTCATTATATAACTATAGATGTTTTTCTATTGTTATACCAGGCAGACACACATTTCAAATACTCCACAGTTTGAATACAGACTTACAAACAGGTGGTAGTGCTTGCAGCCACTTCATTAAAGTTCACGTTTTTAAATTTGAAAGGTGCACAGTATTTACATTTTATAAACATTGACAGAGGAGTGAACAGAATTCATGGTAACTTAAACTTAGGGGTACCGTATTTCCCAGCAATGAAGACGCACCTGCGTCGAAGAAGCACCCCCATTTTGAGTTGCTAAATTTTGAAAAAAGGCTGGCGGGACATAGAATTTCTCACGCTCAAAAAAAAAAAAAGAATAAAAATAGAGAAAGTAACAATTCAATTTGCCCAAGGCTTCCAGATCTCTTCCATTCTGAATGACTGAACGGGTGGGGGGTGGAGGGTGACGGCAAGTGGAGAGATGGTGGGAAAAATGGGAGCACACCGGGACAAGTTGAATCAGTTGTGATCTTATTGAATGACAATACTAGTTCACGGGGCCAATTGGGGGGAGAGTTCCTTTCACAGAGTGTGGGGAGTCTGGCCCGGGTCAGCACGGGCAGGAGCGTTGAGAAGGAGGGGGTCGGGGATCATGCCAGCAACTCACTCACTCACCGCGGCCGCGGCGCTCCGGGCGCCGAGCCAGCGCATTATGACCGGGGAGGGAAGTAGCTCAGGTGGCTGCGAGCAGCTGCCATTCCTTAAATTCTGACTGCCGCTGGGAACAGGACATGGCCCGATGGTGGCGCCATCGAGTGTGGCAGCCTCACCTGCAGCTGATCGTACTTTCATCCTTTTTATTTTTAGTCCGTCAAAACGTTTTGTGGAGGTCTTTTAGTTTTTTTTAATGTGGGGGAGGGGGAAGCAGTTTTTCACAGTCGCTACCTGGGTCGAGGATGCGTCTTTCCTCCGAGCCGCAACGTCGTCCCCTCCTTGCGGCCTACCATCTGGATTGGCGCGGCCGTTCCTGCCGGAGACCGGCCAGAGCACCAGCTTCAGCGGTGGTGCAGCACTGAGGTACCATCGTGGAGCGGCCAATGCCTTACCGAGGTCGCCGTGTTGAAGCTCCGGAGTGCTGGGACTGCTGACTTTAACACCGTGGAGCTGTGGTCTGCGGAGCCTCCAACCGCGCGCTGACTTTAACATCGCGGAGGCCTGGGATCTTTCGCCGAGGATCGCCAGTGTTGGAGCTCCGCCCAACTCGGCCTGTGGACTTTGGGAGCCGCGGTCTCCGGTAGGAAGGGCCGATTCGGACACTCCAAGCCGCTGAGAATGTTCTTCCGACGCCGAAGTACTATCATCCGGCAAGAGGGCCTGAAACATCGGGCCGTCCATAGCGGCGACTGCCCCGACCACGGGTGAACATAGAGGAGTGGAATGAACTTTTATTGCCTTCCCTCACAGTGGGAAACGTTGATTCCGGTGTAGGGGATGTTTTATGTTTTATGTTTTATGTTCAATTCTATAGTGTTGTGTTTATCTTATTTGTGTGCTGCATGGTAACTCAAATTTCAAAACTCAAATGTGACAATAAATGTCCTTTGTCTTGAGAGCTCACCGTATAGCAATCCAGTTTAATTTCTTCTGCTGTTCCCTCGAGCTTTCCAAATTTATTATCCACAAGCATGTAGCTGATTTCTTTTTAAAATCTCTGATTATTTCTATTCCTGTCACACCGGCAGGCAGTGAGATTGTGATCCTTGCCACTTGCTGTAAATTCCTCGCATCCCCCTGTATCTCTTGGCCAAAACATAAATCTGTATTTCCACAACTTTATACGATTAGTTAACACAAACAGCTTTCTTTTGCCTACCTAATCCTGACAAAATCTTGGACATATTTTTAAATCTCTATGCTTTCCATTGCCTCAGATTACGTTGGATTGGGAAAGACCAAACAATTATTTTTCCATCAATCCTGTTGTTTTGCTTCTGTTCCATAAGTTTGCTAGGATGTATGAGTTTGACTAGTTCAAAGAATCTCACCAGTTTCACATTTTTTTAAATTAATAATGGGCCTTCCCACTGTAGAAGGGAAATTTTTATTTAACCTGTAGCCTAAATCTGGCTTCACGTTGGCCCAGGGCAAAAATCAAAAAGGGCCACTTTTCAACATAATTGTATAAGGGGTAAGAGTGTTGTAAAAACAAGCCTGAAGGCTTCGTGTCTCAATGCAAGGAGCATTCGTAATAAGATGGATGAGTTGAATGTGCAGATAGGTATTAATGACTATGATATAGTTGGGATCACGGAGACATGGCTCCAGGGTGACCAAGGCTGGGAGCTGAACATCTAGGGATATTCAATATTCAGGAGGGATAGAGAGAAAGGAAAAGGAGGTGGGGTAGCGTTGCTGATTAAAGAGGCGATTAACGCAATGGAAAGGAAGGACATTAGTTTCGAGGATGTGGAATCGGTATGGGTAGAGCTGCGAAACACTAAGGGGCAGAAAACGCTGGTGGGTGTTGTGTACAGGCCACCTAACAGTGGTAGTGAAGTTGGGGATGGTATCAAACAGGAAATTAGAAATGCGTGCGACAAAGGCAAAACAGTTATAATGGGTGACTTCAATCTACATATAGATTGGGTGAATCAAATTGGCAGGGGTGCTGAGGAAGAGGATTTCTTGGAATGTATGCGGGATAGTTATCTAAATCAACATGTAGAGGAACCAACGAGAGAGCAGGCTATTTTAGACTGGGTATTGAGTAATGAGGAAGGGTTAGTTAGCAGTCTTGTTGTACGTGCCCCCTTGGGCAAGAGTGACCATAATATGGTTGAGTTCTTCATTAGGATGGAGAGTGACATTGTTAATTCAGAAACAATGGTTCTGAACTTAAAGAAAGGTAACTTTGAGGGTATGAGACGTGAATTGGCCAAGATTGACTGGCAATTAATTCTAAAAGGGTTGATGGTGGATATGCAATGGAAGACATTTAAAGACTGCATGGATGAACTACAAAAAATGTTCATCCCAGTTTGGCAAAAGAATAAATCGGGGAAGGTAGTGCATCCGTGGATAACAAGGGAAATCAGGGATGGTATCAAAGCGAAGGATGATGCGTACAAATTAGCCAGAAAAAGCAGCATACCGGGACTGGGAGAAATTCGGAGACCAGCAGAGGAGGACAAAGGACTCAATTAGGAAAGGAAAAATAGATTATGAAAGAAAACTGGCAGGGAACATAAAAACTGACTGCAAAAGTTTTTATAGATATGTGAAAAGAAAGTGATTAGTTAAAACAAATGTAGGTCCCTTGCAGTCAGAAACAGGTGAGTTGATCATGGGGAACAAGGATATGGCGAACCAATTGAATAACTACTTTGGTTCCGTCTTCACTAAGGAAGACATAAATAATCTGCCGGAAATAGCAGGGGACCGCGGTCAAAGGATTTGGAGGAATTGAGTGAAATCCAGGTTAGTCGGGAGGTGGTGTTGGGAAAATTGAATGGATTAAAGGCCGATAAATCCCCAGGGCCAGATAGGCTGCATCCCAGAGTACTTAAGGAAGTAGCTCCAGAAATAGTGGATGCATTAGTAATAATCTTTCAAAACTCTTTAGATTCTGGAGTAGTTCCTGAGGATTGGCGGGTAGCAAACGTAACCCCACTTTTTAAGAAGGGAGGGAGAGAGAAAACGGGGAATTACAGACCAGTTAGTCTAACATCGGTAGTGGGGAAACTGCTAGAGTCAGTTATTAAAGATGGGATAGCAGCACATTTGGAAAGTGGTGAAATCATTGGACAAAGTCAGCATGGATTTACGAAAGGTAAATCATGTCTGACGAATCTTATAGAATTTTTCAAGGATATAACTAGTAGCGTGGATAGGGGAGAACCAGTGGATGTGGTGTATCTGGACTTCCAGAAGGCTTTCGACAAGGTCCCACATAAGAGATTAGTATACAAACTTAAAGCACATGGCATTGGGGGTTCAGTATTGATGTGGATAGAGAACTGGCTGGCAAACAGGAAGCAAAGAGTAGGAGTAAACGGGTCCTTTTCACAATGGCAAGCAGTGACTAGTGGGGTACCGCAAGGCTCAGTGCTGGAACCCCAGCTATTTACAATATATATTAATGATCTGGATGAGGGAATTGAAGGCAATATCTCCAAGTTTGCAGATGACACTAAGCTGGGGGGCAGTGTTAGCTGTGAGGAGGATGCTAGGAGACTGGAAGGTGACTTGGATAGGCTGGGTGAGTGGGCAAATGTTTGGCAGATGCAGTATAATGTGGATAAATGTGAGGTTATCCATTTTGGTGGCAGAAACAGGAAAGCAGACTATTGTCTAAATGGTGGCCGACTAGGAAAAGGGGAGATGCAGCGAGACCTGGGTGTCATGGTACACCAGTCATTGAAAGTAGGCATGCAGGTGCAGCAGGCAGTGAAGAAAGCGAATAGTATGTTAGCTTTCATAGCAAAAGGATTTGAGTATAGGAGCAGGGAGGTTCTACTGCAGTTGTACAGGGTCTTGATGAGACCACACCTGGAGTATTGCGTACAGTTTTGGTCTCCAAATCTGTGGAAGGACGTTATTGCCATAGAGGGAGTGCAGAGAAGGTTCACCAGACTGATTCCTGGGATGTCAGGACTGTCTTATGAAGAAAGACTGGATAGACTTGGTTTATACTCTAGAATTTAGGAGATTGAGAGGGGATCTTATAGAAACTTACAACATTCTTAAGGGGTTGGACAGGCTAGATGCAGGAAGATTGCTCCCGATGTTGGGGAAGTCCAGGACAAGGGGTCACAGCTTAAGGATAAGGGGGAAATCCTTTAAAACCGAGATGAGAAGAACTTTTTTCACACAGAGAGTGGTGAATCTCTGGAACTCTCTGCCACAGAGGGTAGTCAAGGCCAGTTCATTGGCTATATTTAAGAGGGAGTTAGATGTGGCCCTTGTGGCTAAAGGGATCAGAGGGTATGGAGAGAAGGCAGGTACGGGATACTGAGTTGGATGATCAGCTATGATCATATTGAATGGCGGTGCAGGCTCGAAGGGCCGAATGGCCTACTCCTGCACCTAATTTCTATGTTTCTATGTTACCGGTTATGGCTCAGACAGGAACAGACACAAAGAACAGCTCATACAACAGTGATGAGTTTCTCAAACAATTCAGTTTATTCAAATCCATAAATATGTGCACTCGGAAACACTCTTGCGGGAACCCAAAGCTTTTCAAAGATTGGCAGCCTCCACAGCATTTTTATATTCGCACAGCACAACACTTGCATGTGGATTTTACACCTTTGAACAATTCACCATTAGCCAACGTTTCTTGTCACAGGGTAGGATTAGCCCATGCTCTACGAGGGATGTTTCCAAATCTTATCCTTTATCATTTTTTATTATTACCTATAACTTACTAAAATTCTTCTCTTGTTTGTGTGTATGTATATGTGTATGTCATCTGGGCACAATCTGGTTAATTCCTATTTTCTTCCAAACGCTAGGCCATAGCCTTCCCATTTTCACACATTCTACTCACATTTTTCCCGTCGAGGCAATAAACATCTTCCTGTTACATTCCCACCTATATATCTGCACTTTTAATAGTTTAAAGTTTTAAAAACAGCCCGAAAACTCACCCATTTCGGGAAAAAAAAACGAGCAGCGTCACAATGCACTCGCAAGGCAGGACGGGACACTCCAGGAGTGAGGGGCACTCCAGCGCTTGTGCGGCGGTTGCCGACGCCAGACACCTGGTGGCTAGGGTGGTGCTGCGGGCCGTGGCTGGAGCCGAACCTGGTGCTCAAGCTGGAGTGAGAGCCGAGCCCAGGGCTTTGGATGGGGCCATGACCGGGGATGAGAAAGAAGCGGCCGCTGGAACCAAGGACAAGCCTGGGTCCGTTTTTCAAGGATGAGCCCGCAGATGAAACACTAAATTCTCTCCGAAAACAGTAATATGACGTAGGTTTGTATTTGCAGAACAGTTTTTTGTCTTGGAACCTATCGACATAATTGTTGTGTTTAAGAAGGAACTGCAGATGCTGGAAAATCGAAGGTACACAAAAATGCTGGAGAAACTCAGCGGGTGCAGCAGCATCTATGGAGCGAAGGAAATAGGCAACGTTTCGGGCCGAAACCCTTCATATAATTGTTGTTTCTTGTATTTAGCATCCATTTCAAACATGACAGTGCATTATTCAATCTGTTGGTATGCAAAGAAATCCCATCAGTGTTGTTAACATTAATTAATAAGCTTCTTAGAACTATGTCATCCAATTATCCCTGTCTATGTTGACTCCAGCACACAATATATTCTGTGGTCTTCTTTGCTATACTTGGCCTTTGTACTAAACAAAAACAAACATGTATCCCTATCTTTGTAGAATATTATGTACAATATATTCTGTGGTATTCTCTATGTTATACTTGGCATTTGTACTAAACAAGAACAAACATGTATCAATGGTTTATATTATTAACATTTCCAATGTAGACTGGAGCCAATGACCTACAAACAAAAGCCGATCGATTGGTGCAACAAAGCATCTGCTTATCACTGGCACGCAAATTCCCCAAATTAACTATAATTGGGGAGGAGGTAAGGACATTGACAGTTGTTAAAGTTATATTTCCACTTGAATTTTCCTTTGATTTTCTATCTCTTGAGTTTCTAGTCCCTTATTACTATCAATATTGGAAGTATTTATATTTAGCAGAGAACTTCTGCCATGTTAATTATATCTCAATTTCCCAACTGTTCCTTAATAAGTTGTTGATTATGTTGAAGAAGCGTATTTAGTTCATTACAGTTCTCTTTTGCCGGCAAGATATCCACCTACAAGATCAATGGAGAAAATGCCCTGATTATTGTAAATTGTGTTGGACTGTTTGAATAATCAGGATCACTTACTGCTCAACTAGAATAACCACTGCGCCATTATATGGTGAAAATATGATGAAGTAAGTAAAGTCATTGAAAACATCTATTTAATAATGGCAACATTCCTTTTCGTAGGATTTGCCTTTCCAAGAAATTGATGAAGATTTAATTGAAAATGGCCAATGTGAAGAAGTGTTGAAGTACTCCTGTCCAGTTCAGTACAGCCATTTCAAGGAAGAAGAGGTGAGATGTGATGAGATTATAGGTACTTAATCTGCAAGGTGAAGGGAAATCTTTTTCCAGTTTCACAGAACCCGTATCTGCAGTTCATTGTATCTACTGCTGTGAAATCTCCTCAAAGCATCCTTATCTCACACTCCTTTTGTCTTTTCATCTCTGGACAATGTCTGACCATCTGCCTATGAAAACTGCCCCTCACCTGTATCCACCTATCACTTGCCAGGCCTTGTGCTACCCATCCTCTCTTCCAACTTTCACCCCACCCCCACCATAATTTTTTTTACAAACCAGCATCTGCAATTCCTTGTATATGCACAGGTTTATATACATTTGACATCACCTTGTTGCTTGATTTCTTATTTATGGTTTGCCATTGATTTATAATTGTGGCAGGTGAACCTAATTTGAGAAAAGTGCGAAGATGTAGTAAGAATTTGCAGGAACTGGCTCTTTCCCTTCCCATTTTATACATTCTTCTGATGGTTAACTGTGTAGTAATTTTGGAGTTTTGCCTCGGATATATTTGGCATTCTCAGTTGGATTACGTGCCAAGACTTTTCACCCGTCAAGGAATTGAGTATAGAAGTTGGGCCATTGTATATTATACAGTTCTACAATATGCTGAGGAGGCTGTACTTGGTTGTGCTCAGTTTTGGCTACCCTGCTATTGGAAAGATGACTTTGAACTGGAAAGACTGCAGGGTAGATTTACGAGCATGTTGCCAGGACTCCAGAGAGTGGTTGGGGAGGCTAAGACTTTATTCCTCTGAGTGTAAGAAGCTCAGGGCTGATCTTACAGAGATGTATGAAATAACGAGGGGAATAAATAGGATCCATGTGCAGTCTTTTCCCCAAAGTAGGGCGATCAAGAACAAGACGACATTGCTGTAAGGTGAGATGGGAAACATTTAATAGTAACCTCAATGAAAGCTTTTTCACACAGAGTATGGTGGGTATATTGGAAAGCTGCCACAGGAAATTGTTGAGGCAGGTACAAGAACAACATTTAACAGACTTGTGCACAGCTACATGGATAGGTAAAGGGCCTAATGTGGGCAAATGGGACCAGCTCAGATAAACAGTAATAAAGGTATGTTTCCATGCTGCATGATTCTACATTTTAGCCAGATTCAGGAACAGATTTTCTTGCTATTCTATCAGATTAGTACACGGTTTTCTCATGTTAAGCGTGTAGTTCTGATTTCCCAGCCTACCTCTTTGCAGCCCGTTCACTTCTTTTTTGATCTGGACTTTCTTTGTATCTGTAATGCTGTAACACTATATTCTGCACGCTGGTATTTTTCGCTTTGCATTTGTACATGAGTATAGCTTAATTGTAATCATGCGTAGTATGATTTAATTAGATCGCACAGAAACGTATATAATAGAATACAATAGAATATAAGAGAATACAAATAGAAAATATGGAAAAACTTAGAAAAAGGATATCATTTACCAACTTCAGCATGTTTGCAGTGCAGTGAGATGGCTGATCAACTGCCTAACTTCACACAATTGCCCGTTCCCTCAAATTTTTAATGTTTTTTGTTGACAAAAATCTGTAAATATCAGAATTAAGCATTAAAAATGTACCCTTCCTCTATTGCTATTAGGCAAATGGAGTTTCAAACATCTACTAATCTGTGTGTAAAAAGTCCCTCAACAGTCTTGAAAATTCTGTTTCTCAACTTAATTTACCATTTAATATGTCGACATCTCACCAGCAGAAATACTCTCTAACTGGTTGTCTTGAACTTTGATCAAATGACTTTTAAACCATATAAATTCCATGGAATATGATCCTATGTTTAGTCCAGGTATAATTTTGTTGACATTGCACTGCAGCTTTCCTAAAGTGTGATGCCGACTGCTAATAGTACTTCATATGGGGTCTAGCTGCCCATTCATATAACCAAGATGTAACAGAACTGGAAGTAATTTTGAAGAAAAAATATATATATTAAAATACTGAAAGAAAACTAGGAATGGTAGCTAAGTTTTTTTTTAGACTATGTAATGATGTATTTTAGAAGAATGAAACATAATATAATTAATAAATTTCAGATAGTGGTTTGGGTCGATCCTCTTGATGGTACAAAGGAATTCACTGAAGGTAAGGTTGTGCTTCTTTAGTATCAGTTAGAGATCTGAAACCAATGTTTTAAGTTTGTGAAACCAAAAGATTTTTAAAAATGGCACATTTAGAGAAAATATTGACTTCTATTGATGTAAAATGCATAGTCACCTATTAAATCTGGAGATAAATTATTCTCCAGACAAAATAACAAAATAAATTTTGACATCAGATGCCATGAAATTTTGCTTCTATTGCTGAATACACCTGCCAGTATTTTCCAGATTGGACAAATGGTAAGTTGTCATAAACCACATTTTGAGATATTAATTTTGCCACAGTGAAGGTGACTTAGCTTTTGGCTAATATAACAAGGTGTTTGTGCCTTTCATCGGATGGCCAGATATGAAGTTGATTTTATGCTTACAGTAATTTTAATATTTTTATCCGCAGGCTTTTTAGATCATGTGACTGTGCTTATTGGAATTGCTTGTGGAGGTAAAGCAATAGCCGGCGTGATCAATCAACCATATTACAATTATCAGGTATGATTATTTTCTTCAAAAGATTGTACAGTGGAAAAGCAGAAATCTGAGGAAACGTGGATCATGGAAATTCAGAAGTAAAATCAATGCTAGAAACTGTCAACAGGTCAGGCAGCATGTCTGAAAGAGAAATAGAGTTCGATGTTCCAGATTGATGATCCTTCATTTGAACTGGAACCTTTTTTTTTTAACTTGAAGGGAGGGGTAAGGAGTAAACAATAAAGGGATGTTTGTGATAGACTGGATTCCAAGGTTTACAAGTGACACAATACATTTGCTGTCATTTATTAGCTGCTGCTTGAGTATTTTAAGCACTATCTGTTATTAAGAGAGTCGTTTGGGGCTCTTGTCAAATAACAAATAAATCTCATGATTTGAATGTAACGAGAAAGCTTCAATGACTTGGTTTTCCTGCTAAGGAGATGGCAATAAGAGAATAGTATATAATATACTGGATTCTCCCGATTGCTAACCATTTTAACTGGTCTATCCATTCCCATACTGACCTTTCTGCCCTTGGCCTCCTCTATTGCCAGAGTGTGGCCACAGGCAAACTATAGGGACAGCACCTCATATTCCGCTTAAGTAACTTACAACCTAATGTTGCATTTTCCAGTTTTAGAAAACTTATCAAAACCGACCCTTCACCCACCATTTCCACAAAATCAGTTTTTCGAAATAGAGGAAAATGTGGTATGACATTACCAAAATATCTTTGGCTAAATTGTAGTTTTAAGAATTATATATATATATTTTGTACAGTACAAAATAAGTGGCTCCCAATTGATGGATTTAAACTTGAATAGAACAAGCTTTGCTAGGATAAATGTTGATAAATTTGAGACAATAAAGTATAATTGAATCATTGATGTCAGAAAATTGCATGCATATTTTATATTTGTTCAGGCTGGAGCTGATGCTGTGGTTGGTCGGACCGTTTGGGGGGGTTTGAATCTTGGAGTCTTTGGAATTAAGGTGAAAGAAGTACCAGCAGGAAAACATATTGTCACTACTTCCCGTTCCCACAGCAACAAGCTAGTCAATGACTGTATCAGTGCAATGAATGTTGATGAAGTAATAAGAGTTGGAGGAGCAGGCAATAAGGTATGTGATGGGGGGAAAACAAATTGTGGATGTGGTTTTGAAATTTTAATGATGTCTAAAACCAGTATCAGCCTTGTTTTAGTATTCTATACATACTCTTCTGGGTGTCCCACTTCATGTTATCTCATGGTTTTGGAGATGTTGCAGAGGAGATTTATGAGAATGTTACCAGGAATGCAGATCAGTTTTGTGGCAAAGTTGGAGAGCATTTCCTTTCCTCTCACCAAACTTTTTGGGGAATTATTTTCTCTTTCTTTTCAACTACCTGCAGCAATGTTCTCTAATGTTTCTCTATGTGTTTACATCTCAATGCCTCTCTTGAGCTCTTGGCTGCTTTAAGACTGCCATATTGATTCAGGGCTCGAAATTAGCGGTTGCCCGGGTGCCACTGACCACTCAATGCGCCGCCGGGCAACCTAAACACCGAGTCATTTTGCCCGGCTTGGCAACCAGATACTGGTTTGTACCGAAGATAGACACAAAAAACTGGAGTAACTCCGCAGCATCTCTGGAGAAAAGGAACGTGTCGTGTCGGCGGCGGCTGTGCGGGGCAAAGATACTAGGTGCGGGGGGAGGAAGGGTCGGAGCGAATGACGGCCCCGCACAGCGGCCGCGACAGCGGCTCCATCTCCTCCTCCTCCCGCCCCTGCTCGCCCTGATAAGGGCCTCTGCTTGTAAATCCGGTAACGGCGCTTTCAAAACAAACCCTCCCGCACTCCGAGAGAGGGAGGGAGGGGGAGCCCTCGGCATGCGGGAGGGTTTGTTTTGAAAGCGGTTATCGCTGTTAACGGGTTTGCAAGCAGAGGCCCTTATCAGGGCGAGCGGGAGGAGGAGGAGGAGATAGAGCCGCTGGCGCGGCCGCTGTGCGAAGCCTGTCATTCGCTCCGACTCGTCTGAAGCAGCTGCATCAAAGATCTTATAGCTATAGGATCTCTGAGCTGCACCGCCCTGCCCCACACCTTGCTGTTGGCTGGCGGAGGAGGGAGGCGGTGGCGAGGTGTTCCCAACGGCCAAGGCAGCGGGGCGTATTGTCCGAGGAGCGTTGACCTTCCTTCCTCCCCACCTCGCCCCCCCTCTCCCCCTCTCCCTCTCTCTCTCTCTCTCTCTCTCTTTCTCTTTCTCTCTCTCTCTCTCTCTCTCTCTCTCACTCTCTCTCTCTCACTCTCTCTCTCTCTCACTCTCTCTCTCTCTCTCTCTCTCTCTTGTACGCCCCCTCCACCCCCTTATCCTGGGACCCCTCCACTCCATCCCGCACTGATCCCCATTCCCGCCTCTATTCAGTCCTCACTGACATCCCCTGTGCTCCCCTCCCCATCTACCCCCCCCCCCCCATCTATTCATCCTGCGCTGATCACCCTATCCACCTCGCATTGATTCTCCAGCCACCCCCCCCCCCCCCCCATCCATCCTACACTGGTTCCCCAATTTACCCTGTTCTTACCCCTTTCCCAGCCATTCTCCACTTCTCCTCCATCCATCCTGTACTAATCCACGCATTCATCCCGTACTGACCCACCCTCCATTTACCCTGCACCTTCCCCCCCTTCCCCTCATTCATCCTGTAGTGATCCCCCATTCATCCTGCACAGACCCTCCGATCCACACTGTACTGACCCCCCCCCCATTCATCCTGCGCTGATCTCTCCCCCCCCCCCCCCATCCATCCTGTACTGATCCTCCCATTCAATAAGAATGGGGGGGAACAGTCTGAAGAAGGGTCTCGACCTGAAACGTTGCCTATTTCCTTCGCTCCATAAATGCTGTCTCACCCGCTGAGTTTCTCCAGCACTTTTGTCTACCCCCATCCATCCCGTACTGAACCCCCCCATTCAACACCACTGACATCCCCGGTGCTCTCCCCTCACAATTTTACCCACTCCAACCAACACGTACTAATTCACCTGCCTCAATCCATCCATTCTGCACCGACTGCCTTCTAACCCCCCCCCCCCCCCACCCCCGCCATCTATCCACTCCGCACTGATTCACACCCCACCCCCTCCCTGACCCTATTGTGCTGGAAATGTCTTCAGAGCATACTTTGACTGTTTGATAACGGAATGCAATCAAATGTGTTTTAATTCCCAATGTTATTATTTGTTTTAATCCATAAAGATGGATTAATTAAATTGTGAACACGTGAAACATTAAAACCGCAGTGTTCAATTGTCACTGCTGCCGTTGACACGTTATTACAGAATTCATTTTAACGGCAAATCAATGCTTTAATATGGAGTATCAGTACTGTAGTTATTTAATGAGCAACATTCACAACTATATGTACGCATATATGTTACCATGGTCCAGGATTTATTGACACAGGTTGATCATACGCTGAATAATCCAATCACATTTTTGTTTGGAAGTGGAAAGAACTAATAGAAATTGCATTAATTGCAATGTGTAAAAAGAGTTGAGATACTGTCTTATAATTTTGCTGCATGTGATTGTGGGATATATCATGTCTTGATTGGTGAATATGTTTAGTTTGTGACTTTATTTGAAGCAGAAATAATATGTGAATGCTTCATTGAGTATAATTCCGACTGGTAACTACGCACTTCGTCCGAGCACATTATTGCACGCGTCATGCAAGCCATCTTAAATGACCACCTAAACTGTCATTTGGCAACCTAAAAAGCTGCCAAGGTTGCCCGGCTGGCAACAGGGAAAAAAAGTTAAGCGAGAGCCTTGTGATTGTGCTTTGAATGAGATGTATTCTTCTGGGAAATGGTAAAAATTGAAAATTTTCAACCCTTGATACAAATTCCAGAATTCTCCATGACTACTTTCTTGATTGCACAATACTGATTTCCGTTTATAATCCTGTATCCTCTCTCCTTTAATACTGCTAGTATATACTTTTGAAACCCTCATATTTACCAATTTCAGACTCTACTGTTGTTAGGTTTTCATTGCTGCCTATTTTTTTTTTTTTAGTGTGGAAACAGGCCCTTCGGCCCACTGGGTCCGCGCCGACCAGCGATCCCCACACATTAACACTATCCTACACCCACTAGGGACAAATTTTACATTTACCAAGCCAATTAACCTACACACCTGTATGGCTTACAGTGTACGTCTTTGGCGTGTGGGAGGAAACCAAAGATCTCGGAGAAAACCCACGCAGGTCACAGGGAGAATGTACAAACTCCGTACAGATAGCACCCGTAGTCTGGATCAAACCCGGGTCTCTGGCGCTGCATTGACTGTAAGGCAGCAACTCTACCTCTGCGCCACCGTGACTGCTGTTCTACCACCTGCTATTTCTAAAACTTTGCTGACAGTTTCCTATCCTACATCTGTTTTTTTCAATTTCATGTTTGCTACACCATCACCATATCCTCAGGAGTTCTTCCAAATATTGCTGGCTGTTAATCTTCCTGCACTTAAAGATCACTACATCTTTGATCAGCCCTCCTTTTCTCCACTTGGGTTTGGCATCCTTATTGTTCTGCCTCCTTAATTATTATTATTATTATTATTTATTATTCTAGTTTAGCACATTTTTCTATGTTATAGATGTTCTTGTAGCTGAAATGTTTGTTGGACTCCTTCAGTCTGCAATCACACTGCCACTGACACACTACAAAATAACACTAATTGACAAGTTGATTTTGAAGTTTATATATTGTGCCTTTCTTAATCTAAGATATTTTGTTTTTATTTATGCAGGTTTTACAACTTATAGAAGGGAAGGCTTCAGCTTATATATTTGCCAGTCCAGGCTGTAAGAAATGGGACACTTGTGCCCCTGAAGCTATCCTTCAAGCTCTTTCAGGTAGGTCTGAATTAGTTCATCAGAACCAGTCTCAGGTTTGTGTTAGAGCTATGCAAAGAGTATAAATCTGTCCCCTATCACGAGGTAATCTCTAAAATCTTTCCTATATTTTTTATCCTAAAATGAGTCTAAATGATTTGATCCTCACCTCCGCCTGTCCCAATTATTCTTCCAAACACGCTCAATACATTCCTTACCTTTGATGCTTCCTTAACTTTCAGAACAGCAGCATACCATTTTTGCAAAGGGTACCCTCTTTTCTCATCATTATTGATTTCAAAATAGTTGTCACTGTTTTAAAAGAATGACAATGTGCTATTTGTCTGCTCACGCCCCACCAACACTGGCTAGCCTCGTGCCAGGACTAAAATTCCAGTTGTCCTTCCAACTCAAACAATATTTATGCTCCTTGGCGGTTATAGATATTTTTTTTACATCACACTGGAATTTCCCCTATTCTGTGTATAATCAGACAGTCACACCCATCTGATTCTGCACATAACATAAGGAATGAATTCTACAGATGCTACAAAACTAGTGCCTCCCCGTTACTCCCCTTTCTATACGAATATTACCAACTCTCAGTCCAACCACAATGAAGCATATTATGATGTTATTCTATTTGCTTGATGTACTAGATGAACGAGAGGCAGTTTGAAAATAAATTCTCCTAACCCCTTGCCAGTCATTGAATATGTGCTAATTGAGTGAAAGTTTACATACAGAAAGTCAAAGTGAAACTAGTTATTTAGGTGCAACCATCTACTACTGAGCTTGGATTCCGCTACTTAGCAACATAACTGCCATTTTAACTTCAGATTACTGATGACAAGACCCTAGAAGGTAGCATTTTTAGATTCCATTTATAAATCTTGTCCCCCATGCGTGTGATAAAGGGCAGTGTAATACAGTGTGACATCATCTCTGCAAAGGTGTTTCCTTGGGAATTTTTTTTCTCCAAAATGTCCAAAACCCAAGTGTAATTTAATGCCCAGGAGTCAAGCTGTAAGTACGCAAGCCAGCATATAAAACCCAACTGTTAATATTTGAATCCAATAAGGATTCTAATAACAGATACTGCCTGGGTCAGCTACTTCAAATATTGCACCATCAATAAATTAAAGCTTTGCCATCTTTTCACCATAATTCTTTACCCTTTCTAGGTAAATTGACAGACATTCATGGGAATTCTTTCCAATATCACAAAGATGTGAAGCATGTAAACTCGGCGGGAGTCCTTGCAACGTTGAACAATTTTGATTATTATGCAAGTCGTGTTCCTGAGTCTGTTAAAATGGCCCTTATCCCGTAAAAAATTTATAATCTGAATATTCTCCATTTAATTTTGTGTATTTTATTTCAAATAAAATTATTACTGCCTGGACATTGTTCTTTTTTTATAACAAGGCAATTGATCTTCAGAGACGCTTTCTGATACTTCTACTATAGCACTGAAAACAACAAGCAAAATTGCTGCAATTGTTTAAACTCCTGCGTCTATTTTAGCCTTAAACCACTGTTTGCTGGTATTAGTGCCAATGGCCTTTGGAAATTAAGGCCACAGCTCTTATGCCGTTGGCAAACCATTCATTCATTCATTCATCATCGTTGAAAACATTAGCGACACATTGGTGCTGGTTTCCAACGGGAACGATGACGGACGCACCAGACATCTCTGTCCTCCAGTTCCTGCGGACCTCCGGCGCTGGAAGTATAGGATTTTGGTGTGTGTGCTTTATCATCATTCTTTACAATGCTATGTACGACAGTGATCGCAACTTCTACTGAAGTGTGGATGGCCATTTGCTCGCTAGTAGTTCATCCCCCTTTGACAGGTCTTGTTTATGATCCTGCTGGGTGTCCACAGCCCCCTCCTCACCTGGCAAACCAGGTGCGGGAGACGGTTTAGTCGCCGACTATCCGACCATGGAGCAGGTAGCACGGGATTACATGGTACCCGTGGCGGGAGGCAAACCACTTGCTTTAATATTTTAAGTCATTCGTAAAATCTATTACTTTATAGCAGGCAGTCTGCTTAATTCTATTTACACTTCAGTTAAGCAGTTTGGATATTTTAAAATTTGTAAAGCTACTTTAATATACCAGAAAATAGACACAAAAAGCTGTAGTAACTCAACGGGATAGGCAGCATCTCTGGAGAGAAGGAATGGGTGACGTTTTGGGTTGAGACCCTTCTTCAGACTGGTTAGGGATAAGAAAAACGAGAGATATAGACGGTGATAGGGAGAGAAAGAACAATGAATGAAAGATATGCAAAAAAAGTAACGATGATAAAGGAAACGGGCCATTATAAGCTGTTTGTAGGGTGAAAATGAGAAGCTAGTACGACTTGGGTGGGGGAGGAATAGAGAGAGAGAGGGAATGCCGGGGCTACCTGAAGTGAGAGAAATCAATATCCACTGGGCTGTAAGCTGCCCAAGCGAAATATGAGATGCTGTTTCACAAATTTGCGTTTGGCCTCACTGACAATGGAGGAGACCAAGGACAGAAAGGTCTGCAGGAATGGGAAGGAGAATTAAAGTGTTCGGCAACCGGCAGATCAGGTTGGTTCACGCGGGCTGAGCGAAGGTATTCTGCGAAACAATCTCCCAGTCTGCGTTTGGCCTCGTCGATGTGAACAACATCTTGAACAATGGATACAGTAGATTTGGTTGGAGGAGGTGCAAGTGAACCTTTGCCTAACCTGAAAGGACTGTTGGGGTCTCTGGATAGAGTCGAGTGAGGAGGTATAGCGACATTTGTTGCATCTTCAGCGGTTGCAGGGGAAGGTACCTGGGGAGGGGGTGGTTTGGGTGGGAAGGGATGAGTTAACCGGGGACTTGCAGAGCGAACGGTCTCTGCGGAAGGCGGAAAGGGGTGGAGATGGGAAAATGTGGCTAGTGTTGGGATCCCATTGGAGGTGACGGAAATTTTAGAGGATTCTGAGGGGGACTCTGTCTCTGTTGCGACTAGGGGGAGGGGGAAGCAAGGGCGGAGCTGCAGGGTACCGAGGAGACACGAGTGAGGGCCTCATCTATAGTGGGAGAGGGGAACCCCCATTCCCTAAGGTTCTAATATACCAGAACATCCTAAGGCATCTTAAGAGTGGAGCTGTTTAACAGAATTTGATCTGAGCCACAAATGGATGGCCAATAAAATGTTTATTTTTAAGAAATTCATTTTCAGGAAAATCATAAAGGAAAGAGTTGAAGAATGGAAGAGCTTAATGTAATAACGGTAGAACTAAGAGCTGAATACATAATCACCAAATTATGCAATGTCAGATTTTAAACATTTTGTATTAATTTTATATGAAGATCTCTATTTAAATAAAAAGTTAGTTTTTAATTTTGAATAGGGAAAACTCAAATTTCACCATTTTACCTGCAATTCTCAATCATGACAATGTTTTTAAAAAAGTGTAGGAATAATTTTTGGCATATTTGATTTACCTCACACAACCATAAATGTGTACGAAGGTACTGCAGATGCTGGTTTGCACCGAACATAGACACAAAATGCTGGGGTAACTCAGCGAATTAGGCAACATCCTTAGAAAAAAGGAATAGGTGACGTTTTGGGTCAAAACCCTTCTTCAGACTGAGAGTCGGGGGAGAGGGAAACTAGAGGTGTGAAAAGGTACAGAGCAAATTAGACCTGTCACTGATGACCCAGGAAAGTGGAGCCCACAATGGTCCATTGTTGGCTGTGGAAAAGGTGATATCTAGGGCGAGGGGGAGAGGGAATTCAAGGGTTACTTGAAATTACAGAAATCAATATTCATACCTCTGGGTTGTAAGCTGCCAAAGCGAAATATGAGGTGCTATTCCTCCAATTAGCATTGGGCCCCACTCTGGTCAGATTGGGAAGGGGAGTTAAAATGTTTGGCAACCAGAAGATCGCTTAGGCCAAGGCGGTCGGACGTAGGTGTTCAGCTAAAAGATCGCCCAGTCTGCGCTTGGTCTCACTGATGTATAGGAGTCCACACCTAGATACAGTGGATAGAGTAGATGAGGTTGGAGGAGGTGTAAGTGAACCTCTGTTTCACCTGAAAGGACAGTCAAGGTCTTTCAATGAAGGAAGTATTGTGACAGGTTTTGTATCTCCTGTGGTTGCAGGGGGGCAGTACCTGAGGGGGTGGTTTGGGTGGGAAGGAATGAGTGAACCAGGGAGTTGCAGAGGGAATGGTCTCTGCGGAAAGGGGTGGAGATGGGAAGATGTGACTAGTGGTAGGATCCCATAGGAGTCCTCATCCCATAAAATGTTGGAAGATTATGTGTTGTATGCAACGGCTGATGGGGTGAAAGGTGAGAACTAGGGAGACGGTCCCTGTTGTGACTCGAGATGGGGAGCAAGATCGGAGCAATAGAATATCGAGGAGACACGAGTGAGGACCTCATCTATGTTAGAAGAGGGGAACCCCCGTTCCCTAAAGAATGAGGACACCTCAGATGTCCTGGTATGGAACACCTCATCTTGGGCGCAGATGCAGAGGTGACGGAGAAATTGGGTGTCGGGGGTAGTCTTTGCAGGAGGCAGGGTGGGAAGAAGCTGTGGGGGTCAGTAGATTAGACTATTGACTGACCGGCTGAGTTACCAGCTTTTTATGTCTAAGGGATAGGTTTGTTACATTGAGTAGATGGTATATGGCATGAGCTACGAGATGAGGTGGCAGCGGCAGGATCAATAACATTTAGGAGACGAATGGACAGGTATTTCAATGAACAAGGTATAGAGGGCAGACACAAAATTCTGGAGTAACTCAGCGGGACAGACAGCATCTCTGGCGAGAAGGAATGGGTGACATTTCGGGTTGAGACCCTTCTTCACCCAAACGTCCCCCATTCCTTCTCTCCAGAGATGCTGTCTGTGCTGCTGAGTTACTCCAGCATTTTGTGTCTACCTTCGATTTAAACCAGCATCTGCAGTTCTTTCCTACACAAGGTACAGAGGGCCATGGAATTAATGCAAACAAATGGGATTGTCATAGATGGGCATGATGGTCAGAAAAGTTGTCGTGGGCTGAAGGGCCTTCTAAATGCTGCATAACTATATGACTACATTTCGAAACTGGAAGTCTTATTCACAGGCTTCTGTAATTTATGATATTAAAGTACATGCTTGTGAAATTTCCAAAAACATACCCTTCCTCTCTCCACCTCCCAGCTCCAGCCTTTCCAGTTGTGTTTTGACTAATACGTGGCAGAATCCTGGAAATGATTTAAAAGAAAAAAACTGCTATTTCCATCTACACATAAACCCGTGGTTGCAATTAAGCCCTCACTGTGATATTTAGTGTTTTTTTTTAATCCGTTAATGCTAACTTCAGCAGATAAAAGTTAAGCATTGAGGGACGGAACGGTTTAACCTTGCAGCGTGTGGAGGTTGCCGGAAGTCGGTGCCGGGAGGGAAGGTTTACGCTGCAGCGCCCGGAAACAGCGCCTTTGGGAGAGGAGCAGCTGGCGGCAGCTGTCACTGTGGCTGCGGTGACCGACCGACCGAACAAGCAGCAGCAGCAGATGGCTCTGAGTTTATCCGTGAACGTCTCCAGCCCTCCGCTAGGTGAGTGTGAAGTGCCGGGGCGGCGGGTTGACCTTCCGAGAGCTGGGAGTCGGTCCACACACCTGCCCTGCCCGGCTCGGCTCGGCGCTGCACAGCGCACGGTATTGCATCATGTGCCCCGCTCCAGCCTGGCCCCGGAGCCTGGGCTGCGATCGGCAGCAGGAGCAAAGATACTAGAGGAGCTAGTATCTTTGAGCAGGAGGCTCTGCGCTTTAGTGTGAATGAAGCACTGAGCACACTTCATGCTCAATGGCCATTCGCGAACAATCCTCATTTTCTAACGATTGCCCGAAAGACCGAAATAGCACGGCGTGCAGACCGCATTTGTCTTTTCTGAAAACGTTGTATTTATTGTGAATGTTAAACTATTTGGATCCGCTTTAGTTTATGTTCATATTTCATTGAAAATGCATTACAGTTGTCATTAAGGTTAAGGTGAGTAAGTGTATACAATTTTCGACAGGTTTAACAACCACGAACATGCTCTGCAGGCTGAATGATGAATGGGTGTGGTTCTCGACATTTAAAACAACTTCTGACGTGTTATTACTGGCCATATTTATAAAGACTATTCTGAAACAGTGGTGTGATATCGATTTATTTATGCTCTAATAGTTTTCTTTTCCAGATAATGGTGTTCTATTGAGAAAATATTTAGTTCAATTATTTTTATACTTCTGCAGAGGACGTAGACAGGATCTGCTTTGGTCAAATAAATCTGCACCATCGAAGGGTGATGACAGGGTTTGCTCGCCATACTTGGACAGATGGATCTGCTGCTATGTCAGATGTTTCTGAATTGCTTGCAGTTAATGTTACCACCCCAACATCTTAAATGGCAGTTATACCCCAAAGCAGAAACTTGTGAACACTCGATTAAACCTGTACCTGTTCAAATACATCTTCTCTGCAGACTTTGGGGGTGGTGGCTGGGGATGGAAGAGCCTTGTCTTTTGCTTGATGGATGGACCCAAATAATATGTATTTAAGTACATGAGACATTACATTGTAATGTGGGAGCACATTTTGATAATAAGCAAGCAGATATTCTACTTTATGTTCACTAAGTTAATCAGTGCAGTATAATATTATGTGGAGTAGGTTTATCTATTGTGCAATCCCGAATGCAAATGCTACCAGATTTCTGTCAATTTTAATTTCATTCCAAAAGTATGTTAAAATTACTGCCAATCTCTTTTGAAATCAGCTAATTTTATCTGATTTAATAACATTAGACTTTACGCACACCTGTTGGACCGTGTCTTGCTTTGTGCTTAGATGATGAGATTAGTCTTGGCTATCAAATATGCACAGTAGAAATCTAGTACACATTCCTTGTGCTTTAAACGATTTGCATGTGTTGCTTTGTGCCATCAGTAATACGTATGAGAAATACTTATGAAATATTGAAGTTTAGTCCAGGAGCAGCTCCATGGCAGTCGGTAAGCGAAATGATTTGACCTGCGAGATTCAAACAAATTTCTGGCATCTTGGGTTTTAAATGTTTTTAATGCACCAAGGCAAGCAGAGAAGTATTTAACTATCTGTTGGGTAGTGGTGATTATTGGAAGAAGCCCAAAGATGGCATCATTGTCAAAATTTAGATCTTCAAACATTTCCTGAAAATTGACTTATTTTACATTTAATTTTGAACTTTGAGATATTTATGCAGTTGAAACATTGTCTCTTTAAACTGGTTGTATCTGTATCTGATTTGTATAATTATTTCAATTTGGATTTTGAAGGACGTCTTGGTGACAAAAAATGGTGTGCCTTAGTCTTTATTGCTCGACCATCATATCTCATATTTTCTTAAGGCAATGAAGGGGGCCCTTTCCGGGATTGCTCAGAGTACAATTTATTTGTGTTACTTCCCTGTGTCATAATCTGTCTCATGCCCATCAACTCCCAACAGCCCCCCCTCCCAGTTCTCTTGTTCATACTTGGGGCAATTTATAGGAGCCAGATAACCTACCAACATGTCTTAGGGATGTGAGGGAAAAACCACTTGGTCGCAGGGAGACAGTGCAAACCACACAGTCATCACCCAAATGGAGGATTGAAACTGCGTCAATGGAGCCATGTAGCAGTAATGCAAACTGCTGTCCAAAATATTTATTTGTGGTATTTGCATTATTTTAGTCCAAAATAGGTACTATAATTTAAAACGCTATGCATTAATTGGGATTGTTTGGAAGTGTCCAAAGCCCCCGAGCATTTTTTATGAATCAAGATTACTAATTTAATTATTTTAGTTTGTCGAGAAATATCAGTGCCCTCTACATTATGGTTTTTCCCTCAGCTGAGGAAAAAAACAACACTATATAGGCCAAAGGCTTCTCCATCTGAAGTTGTTGTCAAAGGAAAATTCTGGTTTGATTGGTTCTTAAACAATACTTAAACAATTTTAATAAGATGAAGGGAAAGTATTCTTAAAATAGTAAAAGTCTGTCAGCATTGATTATGGGAGCAGCAAGTCTTTCTGTTCTGATGAGTGACTTGCTGGAGTGCAGATGAGATGGCAAGGTGGGGTGCTTCTGAACTAGCATGTACATCTGATGAGGAATAGGTGACGTTTCGGGTCGAGACCCGACCTGAAACGTCACCTATTCCTTTTCTCCAGAGATGTTGTCTGACTTGCTGAGTTATTCCAGCTTTTTGTGTCCATCTTCAGTTTAAACCAGCATCTGCAGTTCCTTCCTACACATTAACATCTGATGTTTGGCCTATCCAATGTAAAGTTAGTGCAAATGCTGGTAATTGCAAGGTAGACAAAAATGCTGGAGAAACTCATTGGGTGAGGCAGCATCTATGGAGCGAAGGAAATGGGCAACGTTTCGGGTCGAAATCCTTCTTCAGAAATTGTAACCTCTGTTCAACACCTGGTGGTGCTGTTTAGCATTGACGATTGAGGGTTATGTCAGATGCTCTTGGTTTACATTGACATTTCACCTTGCATTCAATGTTTCAATCTGCAATGCAGCAATTGGTCAAGCCAGTAGAACAAAGCTGATTGTTATTGATTATTTGGATTTCAAAAAATGAAAACTTGTTAGTTAAACTTTTATGTATTTTGTTTGATATGCGCTTAAATCACTTAGTCTTTCAAACCCCATGACTTTGATTTTCCTTGCTATCCTTAAATATGGTGTTGTGTGGAAAATTATTTTCCCCTGTCACTGTTTTAGATGGGCATTTAAATAATATAAGATTTTGTTTTATAGCAACAGAAACAGGATGTTTTTGGTGCGAATTGATTGTAAATTTGAATTGCAAATACAGATTTGTTTGTAAAACTTGTTGAAGCCATTGCTCAACTGGGGTGTCATAGTTATTCTAAACTCCACAAACTTTATGTAAACACAAAACAATTATACATATTTAAAGAGGAACAAAACGGATCTTTGGTTGAAGTAGGCAATTCATTGCAGCAAGCTTTATGGAAGAAACCACTCAACTGTGAAGAAATTATGTTTGTAAATGTAGAGATGTGACAGTTTTTAATCGCAAATATAGATTTATTTGATGTAGCTTTAGTTTTAGCATTCAAATCATGAAATATGCTGTCATGGACCTTGATAATTATATACTGATGTCTCTATCTCTGTTGTTCACTTAAATTGGATATTTGATATCAAACTCCAAATATGAGTTTAAAATGAAATTGTTCTCTTTTGCAGGTGCTTTGCTAACTGTAGAACGCATCAAAGATTATGTCAACGTTTTGGTTGAAAAGGGCAAGGAAAACATTCTGCGGATTTCTGAGTAAGTGGCCTTGAAGGTGGAGATTTGGTGGGGTTATTGCTCACATTTTAGTTTGATAGGACAGTCATTTTCAACTTAAGTTTTAACTATTAATATTTAATCCTTGATATTATGGTTTGCTACTTACAAATGCTGCATTAATGAAATATTGATGTTAGAGTATTCTTCAGCCTTTGTCTGTACTGCTCTAATACATGCTGGGAGGTACGTAATGGCTTAATTTTAATGGCTTGTATTGCATTAAATGTATAACTTACTCTGAATCATTTCTGTATGTATTGACTTTAGTATAGTCTTATTCAAATTTTCTATGAACAAACTAAATATACATTTTGACTATCTTGTGTTAATGAATTATTAGCATTTCTGTGGGATAGGAACTCGCTGGTTGGATGACGTGAAGTAGCAGTTGGGTTGTGATATTTACAGATGAGCTCTTGATAGATTAATGCCAGCATTTTCAATTGATCAGTGTACCCACTTCCATTAATTGACATGCACTGTTTCAAATAGGCAGATGGACAGAAATAGATTGGAGCATTGGAAGTAATCTCATTCACTGTATTCATTTTACAAATTTCATTTCTTTACTATTCTCCATAACCATTTCCAGTTTACTTGTATTGCTTGTGAGGACTTTAAAACTGTTCCGAATATTTTTGTGGCTCTTTGATTCTGTACCCATTTAAACTCCTTCAAAAGATTGCTCCCAATTTATAGCAAAATACAAAGTGCTGGAGTAAATGGTAAATCGAGTTTCACTGTACCTTAATTGGTACAGGTGACAATAAAATACCTTTGAACCTTTAATTCAATGGGTCAGGCAGCATCTGCAGTACCTTGTGTTTCCAGTCCTTGTCTAACCTTCTGACCACTCATCCTAGCTTTCTATTTCCTGCATTTCATCCTCTGTCTCTTAGACTGCTTGAGATTGACATTAACCAGTTCTCTTTTGTACTGCAGTAATCATCATTGTTTTAGTTGCAGAATTAGGCCATTCAGTCCATCGAGTTGGCATAACTGATCTATTTTTCCCTCTCAACTATATTCTACTTTCTGCCCATGACCTTTGATGCCATTATCATCCTGGTGCCAAAGAAAAGTAAGGCAGCGTGTGTTAATGACTATCAGCCGGTGGCTTTGACATCCACCATCATGAAGTACTTTGAGGGACTGATGCCACATTGTGGTAGGCTGAATCACAAACAATAACGAGATGGATTACAGGATAGAGATAGAGAACTTAGTAACATGGTGTCTGGACAATAGCCTGTTGCTCAATGTCAGCAAGCAAGAGCTAGTTATTGACTTCATGTTGGAAGCATATTGGAGTACATTCTCTGATCAGCATCGATGGTACTGAAGTGGAAATTGTTGAGAGCTTCAAGTTCCTTGCCATTAATATCACCAGTGATCAATAGACAATAGGTACCGGAGTAGGCCATTCGGCCCTTCGAGCCAGCACCGCCATTCAATGTGATCATGGCTGATCATCCTCAATCAGTACCCCCTTCCTGCCTTCTCCCCGTATCCCCTGACTCCGCTATCTTTAAGAGCCCTATCTAGCTCTCTCTTGAAAGTATCCAGAGAACCGGCTTCCACCGCTCTCTGAGGCAGTGAATTCCACAGACTCACAATTCCCTGTGAGAAAAAGTGTTTCCTCGTCTCTGTTCTAAATGGCTTACCCCTTATTCTTAAACTGTGGCCCCTGGTTCTAGACTCCCCCAACATCGGGAACATGTTTCCTGCCTCTAGCGTGTCCAAACCCTTAACAATCTTATATGTTTCAATAATATTCCCTCTCATCCTTCTTAACTCCAGAGTGTACAAGCCCAGCCGCTCCATTCTCTCAGCATATGACAGTCCCACCATCCTGGGAATTAACCTTGTAAACCTACACTGCACTCCCTCAATAGCAAGATCAGTTGTGGACCGACCACATTAATGCCACAGTCTAGAAGGTACACTAGCTCTTCTGCTTCCTGAGGAGACTGATGACATTTGGCATGCCTCCAGTGACTCTTACAAACCTCTACAGATGCGACATAGAAAGCAAACTGTCGGATTGCATCATAGGTTTGTTTGGGAAAAGCTCTGCCCAAGACTGCAAGAAATTGCAAATTATACATGTAGCCCAGTTCATCGCACAGAATAGACCTTGTACCATTAATTCTATCAGCACATTACGCTGCTTCAGAAAACCAACCTACTTAATCAAAGACTTGTCCGACCCAGGTAATTCCTCCTTCTCCCTGTTCATTTCCGGCAGAAGGTACAGAAGCTTGAAAGCATGTGCTAATCAGGAATAGCTTCTAACTCTCTGTTATCAGGCTTCTGAGTGGTACTTCCATAAGCCAGGGTATTGTCTGATTCACCTCTACCCCATTATGGACATTGGACTTTGTGTATGGAACTAGTGTGCTACCATGCTGAATACAATATTCTGCATTCTATACCTTTCCCTTTACCCAATTGTACGTGAAATTGATTTGATTGTTTTTAAATGTAACTAGACCTTCGGCGTCACACAGGCACACGCACACACCCCTTGATATTATTCATTCGCTCCTTTCACCCCATCCCCTGCCCTATCCACTTACGCATAACCCCCAACTGTGCAGGCGTGGCTAGAGGGGGAGGGGGGGTGGTGGAGGGGGAGGGGGGTAGAGATTGAGGGGTGGGGGGTGCGCGTGTGTCAAAGGGGAGGGCTGGTTCCCGAATGCAATACTCCACCACTCACCCATAGGTCCCACTATTCACCACTCCCTAGAGAGGGAAGGGTGGGGGGCAGAGAGGGAGGGGGGGCAGGGAGGGAGGGGGGGGCAGAGAAGGAGGGGACACTGAGGGAGGGGGTAGAGGCAGCACCTACCCAGGTCGTAGAGCCCTACCCCCTCCTCTCCCGCCCTTTCCCCCCTCTCCAGAGATCGCCAGGTTGGATCAGGATCACCAGCGAGGAAAAGGCGTCACGATTCCCCGAGTCCCTGCGATCGACGGAGGAATCACAGGTCTCCATAGACAGCCTCTCCCAGAGGGAGTAATGGCCGCCACGGCCATCTTCCCATCGCGCTGCCCCGCGCGGCGATAACAACCGCCGTCGCCGTGTTCTAGAACTTCAAGGAGCCCAGTGGAGCAGACAGAACAGGGGTGACGTCACTCGCAGTGCGAGCAGCGGCAGGCAGGCAGATCCATTGTGACGTCACCAGCGAGGCCATCTTGTTTATTTTCCGTTATTTGACATTTTTGAACATTTTCATAAATAACTCGAGAAATAATGCACAACATTTTCAGATAAGGCGATTTTTGACATCATGGCGTAAATCTCAATCGGAATATGTAAAAATTTCACCGTTAGCGCGTCGTGTTTTCGAGGAGATGTGAAACGCAAACGAACATCACACAAATAAATACACATCCAAGATCAAAGTTTTATAAGTATAGAGATATCATGTGATCTGGTTGGATAGCAAGCAAAACAAATATTTTCTCTATACCCCAATACACGTGACAATAATAAATCTAATCTAAGCTGGTACCATTTGCCCGAGTTCGGTCCATATTTCCTCTCAATCTTTCCTATTCATGTATCTTGAGCAATCAGGACGGACATCAAAACGGTTTTTTTTCAAGCTAGTTGAAAGATCAACTTCCTTTCCCCTAAAAACTCTTGATTCTGTTTTTACTGAAGTTACTTTTTGATTTTTCTTTGTTTGCATCTTAAGATGATTGTGTTGGAAATGTATCTTGATGGTAATCCTCAGTTAGAATATCAAACTTTGTGGATATGTACAGTTTGCGACATGTACATTGTGAAAAGTAAAAGTGGTAGGCAGACAAATCCAGGGCAAAAATCAAAAAGGGCCATTTTTCAACATAATTGTATAAGGGGTAAGAGTGTTGTAAAAACAAGCCTGAAGGCTTTGTGTCTCAATGCAAGGAGCATTCGTAATAAGGTGCATGAGTTGAATGTGCAGATAGCTATTAATGACTATGATATAGTTGGGATCACGGAGACATGTCTCCAGGGTGACCAAGGCTGGGAGCTGAACATCCAGGGATATTCAATATTCAGGAGGGATAGACAGAAAGGAAAAGGAGGTGGGGTAGCTTTGCTGGTTAGAGAGGAGATTAACTCAATAGAAAGGAAGGACATTAGCTTCGAGGATGTGGAATCGATATGGGTAGAGCTGCGAAACACTAAGGGGCAGAAAACGCTAGTGGGAGTTGTGTACAGTCCACCTAACAGTAGTAGTGGAGTTGGGGATGGCATCAAACAGGAAATTAGAAATGCGTGCAACAAAGGTAAAACAGTTATAATGGGTGACTTCAATCTACATATAGAGTGGGTGAATCAAATTGGCAGGGGTGCTGAGGAAGAGGATTTCTTGGAATGTATGCGGGATAGTTTTCTAAATCAACATGTAGAGGAACCAACGAGAGAGCAGGCTATTCTAGACTGGGTATTGAGTAATGAGGAAGGGTTAGTTAGCAGTCTTCTTGTGCGTGGCCCCTTAGGCAAGAGTGAGCATAATATGGTTGAGTTCTTCATTAGGATGGAGAGTGACATAATTAATTCAGAAACAAGGGTTCTGAACTTAAAGAAAGGTAACTTTGAGGGAATGAGAGGTGAATTGGCCGATAGACTGGCAATTGATTCTTGAAGTGTTGACGGTGGATATGCAATGGAAGGCATTTAAAGGCTGCATGGATGAACTACAACAATTGTTCATCCCAGTTTGGCAAAAGAATAAATCAGGGAAGGTAGTGCATCCGTGGATAACAAGGGAAATCAGGGATAGTATCAAAGCAAAAGATGAAGCATACAAATTAGCCAGAAAAAGCAGCCTACCAGAGGACTGGGAAAATTCAGTCCAGCAGAGGAGGACAAAGGGCTTAATTAGGAAAGGGAAAATAGATTATGAAAGAAAACTGGCAGGGAACATAAAAACTGACTGCAAAAGTTTTTATAGATATGTGAAGAGAAAAAGATTAGTTAAAACAAAAGTAGGTCCCTTGCAGTCAGAAACGGGTGAATTGATCATGGGGAACAAGGACATGGCAGACCAATTGAATAACTACTTTGGTTCTGTCTTCACTAAGGAAGACTTAATTAATCTGCCGGAAATAGCAGGGGGCCGGGGGGCAAATGAGATGGAGGAACTGAATGAAATCCAGGTTAGCCGGGAAGTGGTGTTAGGTAAATTGAATGGATTAAAGGCCGATAAATCCCCAGGGCCATCCCAGAGTACTTAAGGAAGTAGCCCCAGAAATAGTAGATGCATTAGTGATAATTTTTCAAAACTCTTTAGATTCTGGAGTAGTTCCTGAGGATTGGTGGGTAGCTAATGTAACCCCACTTTTTAAAAAGGGAGGGAGAGAGAAACCGGGGAATTACAGACCAGTTAGTCTAACATCGGTAGTGGGGAAACTGCTAGAGTCAGTTATTAAAGATGGGATAGCAGCACATTTGGAAAATGGTGAAATCATTGAACAAAGTCAGCATGGATTTCTGACGAATCTTATAGAATTTTTCGAGGATGTAACTAATAGAGTGGATAAGGGTGAGCCAGTGGATGTGTTATATCTGGACTTTCAGAAGGCTTTCGACAAGGTCCCACATAAGAGATTAGTATACAAACTTAAAGCACACGGTATTGGGGGTTTAGTATTGATGTGGATAGAGAACTGGCTGGCAGACAGGAAGCAAAGAGTAGGAGTTAACGGGTCCTATTCAGAATGGCAGGCAGTGACTAGTGGGGTACCGCAAGGCTCAGTGCTGGGACCCCAGCTATTTACAATATATATTAATGATTTGGACGAGTGAATTGAATGCAACATCTCCAAGTTTGCGGATGACACAAAGCTAGGGTGCAGTGTTAGCTGTGAGGAGGGTGCTAGGAGGCTGCAAGATGACTTGGATAGGCTGGGTGAGTGGGCAAATGCATGGCAGATGCAGTATAATGTGGATAAATGTGAGGTTATCCACTTTGGTGGCAAAAACAGGAAAGTAGTCTATTACCTGAATGGTGGCCGATTAGCAACGATACCTGGGTGTCATGGTACACCAGTCATTGAAAGTAGGCATGCAGGTGTAGCAGGCAGTGAAGGAAGCGAATGGTATGTTAGCATTCATAGCAAAAGGATTTGAGTATAGGAGCAGGGAGGTTCTACTGCAGTTGTACAGGGTCTTGGTGAGACCACACCTGGAGTATTGCGTACAGTTTTGGTCTCCTAATCTGAGGAAGGACATTCTTGCCATAGAGCGAGTACAGAGAAGGTTCACCAGACTGATTCCTGGGATGTCAGGACTTTCATATGAAGAAAGACTGGATAGACTTGGCTTGTACTCACTAGAATTTAGAAGATTGAGGGGGGATCTTATAGAAACGTACAAAATTCTTAAGGGGTTGGACAGGCTAGATGCAGGAAGATTGTTCCCGATGTTGGGGAAGTCCAGAACAAGGGGTCACAGTTTAAGGATAAAGGGGAAATCTTTTAGGACTGAGATGAGAAAAACATTTTTTACACAGAGAGTGGTGAATCACTGGACTTCTCTGCCACAGAATGTAGTTGAGGCCAGTTCATTGGCTATATTTAAGAGAGAGTTAGATGTGCCCCTTGTGGCTAAAGGGATCAGGGGGTATGGAGAGAAAGTAGGTACAGGATACTGAGTTGGATGATCAGCCATGATCATATTGATTGGCGGTGCAGGCTCGAAGGGCCGAATGGCCTACTCCTGTACCTGTTTTCTATGTTTCTATGTATAAGTTACTGAGGTGTTAATTTCATGTGTAAATGGGATTCACAAGTGTTACACAGCCAAATGGCCAGACACATTATCTGCCTATAAGAAATGTTGAATTTTAAAATGTCCTTTGATTTGACTTGGCAAATATTAGAAATTCTGTATAATCATCATTTTGTTCAGTCCCATCATTTGATGACCTCTTTATTTAATTCATCCTAAATCAGTGGTTGTGTATGCTTGTAAATAATGAATTTAAAATATTATTTATTGAGAGGGGTTAGAGATAAACGATTGTTGGTTAATGTGTTGCCACTAAACTATCTATTTTGAATGTTACAGAAATGTGGAGTTTAATGATGTGAATTCCATCGTCCGCTATCTGGCTCGAGTGGCCACTGAAAGCAAGCTTTATGGCTTAAATCTGCTGGAACATTCTGAGGTAAGAAATTGATTTTTAGGCTGCTGACAAAATAATGAATTTAACGCATTGTATCTAACGTATTTCCCGTTAATGAAGACGCTATTTTTTACAGAGCGAGTAATCTCAATTGGTCACTTGATCGCGCTGATGCAGGAGTATGCTCCACTGCCCCCTGTCCTGTTATCCATCGCCCGCTGACCCGCTCCGATCTATGATCTTTGCTCTTGAACTGGTCCCCTCATTGTTCGGTCTACCTTGAAAGACACCGGGCAGTGAATGCCATGCAGTGTCACCCAGCGCAGCAAGTGAGGCCATGTCCTGCTCCCAGCGGCAGTCGGAATTTAAGGAACGGCGGCCGCTCGCGGCCACCCGAGCTACTTCCCTCCCCGGCCTCAATGCGGTGGCTCCGTGCCCGGAGTGCCGTGGCCGCGGTGAGTGAGTGAGTTGCTGGTATGATCCCCAATCCCCTCCTTCTCAATGCTCATGCCCGTGCTGACCCGGGCCAGACTCCCCACACGCTGTAAAAGGAACTCTCCTCCCAATTGGTCCCTTGAACTAGTATTGTCATTCAATAAGATCACAACTGATTCAACTTGTCCCGGTATCCTCCCGTTTTTCCCACCATCTCTCCACCTGCCGTCACCCTCCACCCCCCACCCATTCAGTCATTCAGAATGGAGGAGATCTGGAAGCCTTGGGGAAGTTGAATTGTCACTTTTTATTTATTTATTTATTTTTTTGGAGCGTTAGAATTTCTATGTCCCGCCAGCTTTTTTTTTCAAAATTTAGCAACTCAAAATGGGGGTGCGTCTTCATTGCTGGGAAATACGGTACATGCATTAAAAAAAAAAAAAAAAGCCCTTTCTTGTGAGTTAGAATACATTTTCTCAGCCTTAAAGTTGGACTTTTGTGTGTGATGGTGCTATAATTGTAAACAACAATTTCTCAATCATTTGCGAATTTTACAATATTTGGATTTATCATTAGGAATAAAAAGTGATTCATTCCTCAGTAGTATTTTCTCTGCTTAGAAATAAGGTTGGGAGGGATACATTTGTCTTGCATCCGAGCAAGTAATGTCTTTGGCTAATTGCTGGTAGCATTTTCAGATGAGCACTTAAGCAGTTTTTTTTTTTTTTAATTATCCATTTGCGGTGAAAGGGAATGTTTCCTTTTTGTTGGTCTTCCACATTTCCGTTAACATATTTTGATACATTTTAGCAGTTTTCTGTGACCTTGTACTTGTACTTATTACTGTTTACTGTTGGCTGATGTTCAACTAGTTAGGTTATGTGATGCCATGGAAAGACGCTTGCATCAGCAGAATTTGGTTTTGAGTTACAATTTCTTAAGCTAAAGTTTAATCTGCTATAGCTGTCATTTAAAAACTGTAAATTGGATGGTTGATCAGAAAATATGTAGAAAGGGTTTGTTCCCATGGCATATTGTTGAAGTAAAGCAGAAAGATCTATTGCTGATTACCAACATCTTCATCAATATGCTGGAGACCATCAGAAGAAGTAGCGCATGTTTCTGTGCATCTTCTTGCTTTGTAAGTACTCATAAGCCGCTATTTGGCATCCATGACCTAATCCCCATTTATCTCTGTAATTTCCCCCAGCCCTAAAAGGGTCTTTTGCTTCTTTTAAATCCATTTTATTCATTCTTTTTTGGCAACCACAACTTCATCTGCCCCGATATATTTCTGAAATTTCCTCGCAATCTTCATCTTCCCCCTTTTGCGGCATATTGTAAAGCCTACAACGTCCACGCATTTGGTTACTTGCGCTAACATCTCCTTCTTGGTTCTCTTGCCAAATTGTGTATGTAATTGCTCATGAAGAATTAATTCGAGGTGCAAGATAAATACTTAACGTTCTCAGTTTACACAACCTTTACATTGGCCAGTAGTTGAACATCTGCATCTTGTTTTCCTCTGCAACCTATAGGTCAATGAAAACTTCTGTTTAAATGAATGCAGAATGTCCAAAATTTGTTCTGGGTGTGGGTTCATCATACCTAGTTTAAAATCAATTGTTTTCAAAGGAGATGCCTAAAGGTTTTCTCAGCATAACCAAAATTTGGTTTGTCGTCTGAGAGGTTAAATGAATGACATTTGTTCTTGTCCAAGATGTAGTTGAATATTAGGAATCTACGGTAATTGTTAACTGGATTAATTTGGGAGATTTTGTGCAATTACTGTGCAAATGTTTTTTTCCTTAACGTTATGTGCATCTTTCAAGGTATGAGGTGAGGTTTCAATTGTGAATATTATGGGTAATGGGACAAATTAAAGAGAAGTTGATATGGGGATGCAGGCTGCAAAGCTGAATATTTTGGGTGTCTCTTTCTATTGCCTTTACCTGCATGAAATTTTGACACCAGCATTTCATATCTTAGGTTTTCCTTCATATAGAATGCACAATATAATAGAATAGCAGTACAACAGAATACAACTGCTTCACATACCTCAGAATGATCATGAGCAGGGTCGGCCTTAGGAGGTGCGGGGTCCAATTGGGAACAATTTTGGTGAGCCCCAGGTTCCCAGCCAAGGTCTGTAGAATCATAGAAATAGAAATAAAGTATTATAGACTTTATATCTCTATGGTAGAATGGAAAGTCATCAAAATGTGTGCTTAAAAAGTGCCTGTGAGTTAATGGACCAAACAGATGTAAGGTACATTTGGGCTTCCGCCCCATCTTACCCTTTGGGCTTCTACCTCATCCTAACGTGTGTTCGTGTGCGTGTGTGTGCGTGGGTGGGTGTGTGTGGTGTGTGTGAGGGAAGGAGAGAAGGGAGGGAGGGAAAGGAGTGAGGGAAGTAGAGAAGGGAGGGAGGGAAGGAGAGAAAGAAGGGAGGGAGGAAAGGAGAGAAGGGAAAAGAGAGAGAGGAGGGAGGGAGGAGAGGAGAAAGGGAGAGAAGGGAGGAAGGGAGGAAAGGAGAGAAGGGAAAAGAGAGAGGAGGGAGGGAAGGAGAAGGGAGGGAGGGAAGAAGGGGAGGGAGGGGAGGGAGGAAGGGAAGGAGAGGAGGAAGGGAGGGAGAGGGCCAGCAGCAGGGAGCGGATGCCGGGGTCCGGGCAGACGGGTGTGAGCTGAGGCCGAGGTTTGTAAAAGTTGCTTCAATCCCCGGCCCGGCCCTCCCTGTATTGTTCACCGCGTCTCCCCGGGGAGAGAGAGAGGGGTGGAGCCGCGGCTGTGTGCTTGAAGCAGGGCGACTAGAGGGGCGGGAGCCTTGCCCCGGGACCGTGAGGGAACGACCCACCTCCCCCTCTCCCCCTTCTCCATTCCCCCTCACACCCCCCTCCCCATCTACCCCTTTCTTCCCCCTCCACCCCTCTACTCTCTCTCCACCCCTCTCTCCTCCCTCCACCCGGGGTAGATCTACCCAAGCCGAGAGTAGATTACTCTAGCGCGGGGCCCCCTTAGGCGCGGGGCCCAATTGGGAGCAATTGGTCCAATTACCTTAAGGCCGGCCCTGATCATGAGGAATTGGTGAAGCAGTCTAGGAAATTTATGTTGTGATTAAATCTGACATTAAATTTTCTCCTGTATTTATTGGTTTAGAATTTTGTATTTCAAGTAATAAAGTGTGAATATTTGTAGAACAACACAATGGCACAAGTAATAGGATTGCTGCTACACTTTATGGTTCAATGGTACTTTATTTGCCACATGTACTGAGATACAGTGAAAATCATCTTTGTATACAGTTCAGTACAGGTATCACAACACAGAAGCACTCAAATACATCTTAGATCGGCTCGAGTAACACAGGTTTAATCCTAACATCTGGGGTGTTACCTGTGGAGTTGACAGAAAAGAGGACTGACTGCAAATACATAGGTATAAAGCATGAATTTTTTCTCCTGCATTGTTGCTGTTGGTTCTGGGATGATATTCAGTCTCCAACAATAATGCCATCAAGCAAGCTAAGCCTGTACAGTACTCGCACAATCCCCTGTTGTGATTGCACTTGCCTTTTGAAGCTACACAGCTCCTGACATTATTCTGGTGTCACTACCATGGTCCTTCACAAAGTGGACAAGCCTATGAGTTGGTGGAAAATAAGGACCAGGCCATAGTTGGTGGAAAATAAGGGCCAGCCTAAAACACACCCGGATTACATATGATGGCTAAAGGTCTTATTCTGTTTCCAAATGCTCTGATTAGAGAACTTTTGGATCAGTTCAGAACATTTACATAATTTAAAATATATATTCATGAAAACTAAATTAACTTTTTTTTTTAATCACATTTTTATGAGTTAATTACAAAAAAGAATATTAATGGAAATTAAAATAACTTACTTTATAGTAAAGATCAGTGCTCCCATTCAAAGAATTGGAATGCCCCAGGTGTATCAACCATGGCTTCAAGCTGAAGGGCCAGATATAAAGTATGTCCCTTCTGAATTGAACATTTAGGGTGGCTAAGGTGAACGTTGGTCCATTGGAGGGTGAGACTGGAGAGTTGTTGGTGGGGAACATGGAAATGGCAAAGGCATTAAACGAGTATTTTGTATCAGTCTTCACCATAGAAGACACAAAAAATATTCCAACGCTGGATAAACAGGGGGCGGTAGGAATGGAGGAGCTAAATACTATTAAGATCACCAAGGAGGTGGTATTAGGGAAATTAATGAGACTGAAGGAGGATAAATCCCCTGGGCCTGATGGATTACATCCAAGGGTCTTGAGGGAGATAGCGGTGGGGATTGTGGATGCATTGGTGATAATTTTCCAAAACTCTCTGGAGGCAGGAACGGTCCCAGTGGATTGGAAAATGGCCAATGTAACACCTATATTTAAAAAAGGAAGTAAACAGAAGGCGGGTAACTATAGACCGGTTAGTCTAACATCGGTGGTGGGTAAAATGTTAGAGACAATTATTAAAGAAACACTAACGGGGCACTTGGATGGACATGACTTCATCGGACAGAACCAGCATGGTTTTGTGAAGGGGAAGTCCTGTTTAACGAACCTGCTCGAATTCTTTGAGGAAGTAACAACCCGGGTGGATAAAGGGGAACCGGTGGATGTGGTATACTTGGACTTCCAAAAGGCTTTTGACAAGGTGCCACATAAGAGACTATTGCTAAAAATAAAAAATTATGGGATTGGGGGTAATATATTAGCATGGGTAGAGGATTGGTTAACAAATAGGAAGCAGAGAGTGGGGATAAATGGTTCATATTCGGGATGGCAACCGGTAACTAGCGGGGTTCCGCAAGGGTCGGTGCTGGGACCCCAGTTGTTCACAATTTATATAAATGATTTGGAGGAGGGAACCAAGTGTAATATATCAAAATTTGCGGACGATACAAAAATGGGAAGAAAAGTAGGGGATGAGGAGGATAGGAAGAGTCTGCAAAAGGATATAGATAAGCTAGGTGAGTGGGCAACAACTTGGCAGATGAAATTTAATACTAATAAATGTGAAGTCATTCACTTTGGGAAAAAAAATGATAGGGCAAGTTATTTTCTAAATGAGGAGGAGCTGCGCTGTAATGCAACGCAAAGGGATCTAGGGGTAGTAGTACATGAATCACTAAAAGTTAGTATGCAGGTGCAGCAAGCTATCAGGAAGGCCAATGGAGTTTTGGCCTTTATTGCTAGGGGGATTGAGTATAAAAACACGGAGGTCTTGCTACAGCTGTACACAGTATTAGTGAGACCACATTTGGAATACTGTGTACAGTTCTGGGGTCCATACTTAAGAAAGGATGTACTGGCCCTGGAGGCAGTGCAGCGAAGGTTTACAAGATTAATTCCTGCAATGAGGGGATTGACATATGAGGAAAGGTTAAGTAGGCTGGAACTCTACTCTTTGGAGTTTAGAAGAATGAGAGGCGATCTCATTGAAACATATAAGATCGTGAGGGGCCTTGATCGGGTGGATGCACCGAGGATGTTCCCAATGATCGGGGAAACTAGAACTAGGGGACATAGTTGCAGAATAAGGGGGGGCTCTTTTAAAACTGAGATGAGGAAGAACTTCTTCACCCAGAGGGTGGTTAATTTATGGAATTCACTGCCCCAGGGAGCAGTGGAAGCAGAAACATTAAATATATTTAAGTCTAAAATAGATGGTTTTTTAGCTGCCAAGGGGATAAGGGGCTACGGGGAGAGGGCAGGGATATGGACCTAGGTAGGGTTAGTATAGTAAGACCTGAGTGATCTCCTGGACAAGTGTCGATCGCCTGGATTGGGGTCAGAGAGGAATTTCCCGGATTTTTTTCCCGAATTGGACCTGGGTTTTTATCCGTTTTTTTGCCTCCCCCAGGAGATCACGCGGTTCTTGGGGTGGAGAGGGGTGATAGCGGTATAAAGGGGAGGGTAGTGTCTTGTGTTCTGTGTCTTGTGTCTACTGTTTGTGGGTAGGGGTGTTTGTTTGGTGTTCAGCCATGAGCGAATGGCGGTGCGGGCTCGATGGACCTGGTGGTCTGCTCTCGCACCTACTTTCTATGTTTCTATGTTTCTAACATGCTTGGCTTCACTAGTGAACCCTGTGATGGAAAAGAGAAATTCAATGCACTTAGACCCATAGCCATAGAATCATAGTGCACGGAAAAAGGCCCTTCGGCCCAACCTGTCAATGCAAACCGAGGTGCCCCATCTGAGCTGGTGCCATTTGCGTTTGCCCCATCTCCCTTTAAACCGTTCCTATCTATGTACCTATCCATACGTCCTTTAAACGCAGTTATAGTATCTGCTTCAACTACCTCCTCCAATATCTCATTCCATATTCTCACCACCCTCTGAGTGAAAAGGTTGCCTTTCAGGTAGGTATAAATTTCCCCTACCTTACGGTAAAAGATTCTATGCATTTACCATTATCTATTCCCCACTTTCACCTGACTGCAAGAATACTCCCGCTGCAGTGTGGATGTCTGGAAGATGCATAAGTTGCAGCAGTTTTCTACAGAGGTGCCTTTCACCGTACATGCTACCAGTAAGCATTCAGCCTTTACTGAACTGTTAGCTCGTTATCGGTACAATCGGCCCGTTGAGGAATTCTGATTCGGCAGATACTGAAACAAAACAGGTCAGGCAACATCTATGGAGAATGCAAGACAGCAGCCCTTTGTAAGAATTATCTTATTAACACATAACACATAAGAATTATGTGTTAAATATTTCTCACATTGTGTTTTATTTATGATTTTTAAGTAACCTTTCAACTGCAAAGTCAAGCTTGAGGTTTACACACCAGTATTTTCCCATTAAGTTGTTGTTTCATGGTGTACTGTTATTGAAAACAGACCATTTTACTGCTGAAGACACTAAACATTATCTGTTCATAAAGTCCTATTGAACAATCAAATCTGTTTTTTTAAGGAAGTTAATGTAATACTCTAAATAATTTCACAATGTTAAACTATTTTAGGATTCAGCACAGGATAATTATTTGACTGACTTAAAAGAGCTCAAATTAAATGGTCTTAAGCAATGTAAACTGCATCTACTGTGTTAGAATTGATTCATTTTTATTGGCCATTCTGAATTGAAATTTTATCAGCAATGCAGTGAACAATTAAATATGTTCTACAAATACATATTTTAATTAACATTTAGCTTTTAAGAAAGTTGAAAGTTAAATACTGAATAGATTCTTCAGATTTCAGTTATATTCAAACATTTTTTGTTTCTTTTGTTTTATTGGAGATATTTCATATATTGACCAATCTATATAAATGTGTTTATTATTCCCAGTAAGCAATATTGTATAGAGATGCTTGTGAATTTGTAAAGCATTTTGCTTGTACTGTGAAACTAGGGCCCCACTGCCACGTCAACTTGACTAGTTGTGAATTTCTGCAAGCCTATGCCAATTGGGACAGATGGAAACATTTTTTGTATGCTGCTTAGCTTTCTATCTCCACTGCAAGTTTGATAAAATACTAATTTAGAAAGCCAATTTGCAATGATGCATCTGCAAAAAAAGTAATGCACAATACTTAAGGTATCTCTTTTTGTGTTCTTAGGAACATAAAATCTTACATTTATTATGAGAAAACAAAAGCAAACTAGTATAGATGCTGGAAATTGAAACCGAAAATGCTGGAGTGATTCAGCAAATCCGTTGATATTATCGGAGAGAGGAATAAATTTAGCATCATGGCTTGATGTCCTTTCATTTGAGCTGGTGAAAGGTCGTTGGTCTGCGTCTTCCCCTCTCCACAGATGCTGCTGACCTAAGTATTTGCAGCATTCTGGTTTTGTTTTCTTTATTGTCAATTGCTGACCTGCACTTCAGCATTTCCACTTCATTCTCTTTCTTGAAGCTTTTGACTTTTTGGAGAACCGTTCCACTCGAGCATCTGCATAACCTTCTCATGTTGATTTATCTAACGTTTATATCAAATTTATAAAGTGATTAATTTTTATGTTTGATGAGGAAAACGGGAAAGAGATTACTAAAATTCTATTTGTGTAAGGCTGACTGAGGCCATGGGAAATGTTAATAGAATGGTGGTAGGGTATTTGAAAAATAACATAATGTGATTCAGCACCAGTTCTATTTCCCCAAGGACAGGAGTTCCATATGCCTCAAAACAATGACCAAGAATGCCCATATGTAAATACAAAAAATAACATTAGATTTGGAAGGGAATCAAAAGCTGCAAAAGGTAATAAACCAGAAAATACAAAACATGAGGAAACACCAGGAAAATGCCAACATTTTTTACAGCTTGTCTTTAAAAAAAAAAAAGATGATGGTTGGAAGCAATGTGACTGATATTTGAAAAGCATGTTTAGAGTTTAGTTTAGAGATGGAAACTTCGGCCTACGGAGTCCATTCTACAATATCACTCGGTCATATTAGTTCTGTTATCCCACTTTTGAATTCACTCCTTACGTACTCGGGACTAATCTACAAACACATGTTTTTGGGATGTGGGGGGAAACCAAAACACCCGGGAGAATATACAAACTGCACATAGACCTCACCCGGGTTCTCTGGCCCTGACAGGCACTACCGCTACCAGCTATGCCATTGTGCCGGTGACACAGTATTATACATTTAAGAAAATTATAGATATGTTGGATGATGCCCATTCTTTTTTTGTAATAGAGGAAGCAGAAAACAGCCATGGCCTCCAGAGAAAACCAATATTGAATTGGGGACAGATTTGCCAATATTAACTCATTTGCATGGGCAATAATAATGCATTAGAAAATTCTTCTTCGTAGGGTAATGTGATTTAATATCCTAAATTTTCAGTAGATCAGAAAGATAGGGCATGTTTGCTAATCCAAATGTTTTTGTTTATTCTAATGAAAATTTGATTGAAGTGTGGATATCAGAAACAGTTTGATTATGTCCTTAATTTGCTTGAAGTTGAGTATAATTGAACTGAAGGCAAATTTATTAATTTATAATTGTCTGTGTAACCAGAGATGTGATGGGTTAGTTGTTCATATTGGGCATGACTTGTTTGCTGTAAAGATCTATGTTTGGACTACAGCTGTTTACTATTTATACATTAGTATAGAAAGCATACTGGTGGTATAGAAAGCCAACTAACCAGTTTGCCAGTGGCAAAAGTAGATAGGATTTAATCAGTGTTATTTTGAGCCTAAAGTTATTAATGGATACCTATCCTTCTCTCATACTTCTTGTCTTTCACCTCTGGCCTTTATCCAATCATCTGCTAATCAAACCACCTCCCAACCCCACCTGTGTCCACCTATAACTTGTCCTGCACCCACCTCTTCCTGCATATTCCCCCTGCTTACTCCCCTTCCCATCAAAATCAGTCTGAAGAAGAATCCCGACCAGAAATGTCACCTATCCATGTTCTCCAGAGATGCTGCCTGACCCGCTGAGTTACTCCAACAATTTGTGTCTTTTTGGGGATGTATATTACTGGTTTCTGCATCATCACCAGGTCTAATCGTGGAATTCTTTATCCCAACGCACTGTAGAAATACTTTCACCATAGCTACACACCCCTACATCAAAGCCTTGCAGGAATGGAAATTAAATGCCTGCATGCATGTGATGCCCAGATCCTGGGAAAATGTCCCCATTATTGGCTTTAAACCCCCATTATTGACTTTAAACCCTTAAGATGAGGGATGTGACTGGCCATGAAACATTAGAGAAATATGGTACTAAGCCTCTGCGATATGAAAAAAGATATAACTATTACTGAAGATGAAAATTGCATAATGTTGAAGCAAACTGGCCTACGCATAAATATAGATTTTGTTGAAGCATTTTGAAAGATAATATTATTTTACTGAACTAAAGTCCAAGTCAATTATGATTAAATCACAGGACAAATGTCATTAATTCCAACAAGGCATTTATTAAGATTTTTATTTTCCTGGTCTCATAACTGAGTCATTTTGATCACATTTGTATCAATCTGGACACTTCAACTGACGATCTTTAAAGCTGATCCCACTTATAATCCTTTTGTTGGCAGGTTGATCACTGGTTGGAATTCAGCAGCACAAGACTGGTGAGCTCTGCATTGTTTCCTGCAGCAATACAAGAGCTTGACTGTGCACTCTCTCTCAGGACCTACCTGGTTGGCCATGAGTTGACCATAGCTGATCTTTGTGTATGGGCAGCATTGAAAGGTTGGTAAAATAAATGCATTATTATAACATTTTTAAAATTGTGTTCATTTGAAGGTCATTTGTAATTTAATAATTTTGAAATTGCCACTTAAATTTGTTCATGCCTGTAAGTGTCCACACAAATTGAGCATGCCTGTGATGGGAAGAGGGATTAAGCAAACTGCAACAGCCATTTCTTGAATCTAGAAGCAAGTGGAGGAAGATGTTTACGTCTGGCAACAGATGTTGCTGAATGGTTTTGAGAATAGAAGATTGAATTTTTTATATTTCTCAATGTTTTTGTATTTTTTGAATATGAATATTCCATCAATAGTATTTTCTAAAGAATGTTAATTTAACACAAAAAAAATTCTCGCTCTCTGAGGGGGAAACCTTTTTATCACAGGCAGATTGTACAACAGTGAATAATAGAGGTCGGAAGATAATAATGAATCATTGATGTGGGAGTAAAATTGTGAAATTACCATTTTTTAAATGGCAGTCACTTTCATAATTTTATTATTAAGACAATATTTTTATCAACAGGAAGTAACCTTTGTCAGAAGCAGCTAAATCAGAACAAGATACCAACTCATGTTAAACGATGGTACAACTTCCTTGGCTCCCAGGATGCATTTCAGTCAATTGATAAAAAGTGGACAGTGTTAACACCACAGAGTAAAACGGTAAATATGCAGGTTTCGAAAATGTTATTGATTAGTAACAGCATGCATTAGCAACTTCGCAAAGAGCTGTATTAAAATTGTAATATTGTATAACTGTCACACTGGCTGATTGCAGTCTCGCCATGATATCCAAGCTTGCACATCTCTGCCCAAGGATTACTTGTTTTTCTGAATCCCATTTAATTGTCTCTTGGACCTTGTGTTTTATTCTAGCATCATACAATATTAATTTAGCAGTGTCATTGCAATTATATAGGTCTGTATTCAATGCCTGTCCTTGGCTTTGAAGTGAATCAACTACTCGTTCTGGGAATGTTAGGGTAAGAATTTCCAAAGTGTGATCTCTGCAACAATGAAACAACATTGACTGATTTGCAAATCAGGATGGTGAGTGGTGGGGGACATCCGTGCACGTGCCACCTTTTTTCCTTCCAGATGATGGCAGCAATTTGGAAGGCGGTTTTGAATTGCCTTTTATGCTAAGTCCAGTGCATATTATAGATGGTATGTTCTGGCGTTACTTTGTCTGTCTGTGGAGAATGAAAGTTCACCTGCAATACACAATTGTCAATATCAGCATCGTTGATCAGCATCGATGCTTTTTTTTATTGTAGAACAAAAAATATGATAAATTGGGTAAACTTGATTATTCTCTCACATCTCCAAATCTATAGCTATCGAGTAACTTGTCACAAGATAATCTATTTCTATTTTAATCAGAAGTCACTGGGCATGTGGTGGTAAGGAAACTTAATCATAGAAGTAATTTTGACAATTTGATACTAGTCGTGCTTTTGTTCTCAGTAAATTGACAAATACCTGATAAATCTGACAAATTGAGCGCTTTGCTCAGTCACGCAATTACCTTTCTTAGAATCATGTATTGCTTTTCACTTTTAGAAACATTTTTAATTACTGCTGATTATATTTTAAGGAAATCCTTAAATAGTGTTATTTTATAAAGGGACTCAACAGTTTTTGACATATTAATTCCTGGTATGGTAGCTTGTTGAGTGAGAAGAGATTTTAGCAGACTGCTGATATTCTCTAGAGTTTAGAAATTTAAAAATGTAATTAACAACTAACAAGATCAGTTGCCATTTTAAGAAGTTCTTAATTTCTATCATTCTCTTTGTGTAGCTACTCCCTAACTTCATCCGTGAAATAATCCTCTATCATGGTAAATACAAAAAGATCAATAGCTATTGGTTGCTCTTTAATGTTTTAAAAGCTGCAATCAAATTATCCTTTAGCAGTAGTAGCTCTTGTATTCTTTTGGTACTTAAGTCTTCAGATGAAAGGCCATTTTTATTATGCACAAGGGCCCTTTAGGATACACTGTATTGGCTACCATTTAGATTTGGGTATGTGGAATACACAATTCAAGGTAAAGACTTAATATAAAACTTAGACTTAGTAAGATTTAGTATAAAATGTTTTTTTTACCTAAGATCATTGTATGATTATACACGTCTATGGAATTACGGATTGCATCGGTTTCTCACTTAAATCAGCACGAAAGTACAAGAATCTGAATATGATTGTATATCACCCATATACTGTAAATTGCATTGCATGCACATTGAATGATCATAATCCAACAAAACTCATATTCTTTTACACCAGCAGAATGGTTAATGCGATTATGACCAAGATGTGATTTTTTAATAAAAACCAATCTTAAGTGCCTTTCTCCTGCTAATCAATCCAAAATGCTGTTAGGAAGCAACTTTTAAATTTTCAAACACTCAAAATTTTGTCTGCAATACAGCACTTTACTACTTGGCATGAGCTAATAGCTGAAATTGTTCACTTCCGATCACTCAACAACCATTCATTTGAGATGGCCTCAAAGCCAAGTTCAACAATTTTATCTTTAGCTATTGTGTGGACTTTACCACATGCTTTGTTGAAGTCCATTTCGCTAACAGCTATGCTTAATCCTCGTTTGCTTCAAAACCTTTGCAGATAATGGAGAAGAAAGAGGATCAGGGAAAATTTGCTGAGCTGCCTGGTGCTGAAATTGGGAAAGTAGTAGTAAGGTTTCCACCTGAAGCCAGTGGGTGAGTTCTGAATCACAATTTCTAGCTTTAAATTTCTAGGAATTATATAACTTTAGAAACATAGAAAATAGATGCAGGAGGAGGCCATTTGGCCCTTCGAGCCAGCACCACCATTCATTGTGATCTTGGCTGATCATCCACAATCAGTAACCCGTGCCTGCCTTCTCCCCATATCCCTTGATTCCGCTAGCCCCTAGAGCTCTGTCTATCTCTCTTTTAAATTCATCCAGTGAATTGGCCGCTACTGCCTTCTGTGGCCGAGAATTCCACAAATTCACAACTCTGGGTGAAAAAGTGCTTTTTCTCATCTCAGTTTTAAATGGTCTCCCCTTTATTCTTAGACAGTGGCCCCTGGTTCTGGACTCCTCCAACATTGGGAAAGTTTTTCCTGCATTTGGCTTGTCCAATCCTTTTATAATTTTATATTTCTATATCCCCTTCATCCTTCTAAATTCCAGTATATACAAGCCCAGTCTTTCCAATCTTTCCTCATAACAGTCCCGCCATCCTGGGGATTAACCTCGTGAACCTATGCTGCACTGCCTCAATAGCAAGGATATGCTTCCTCAAATTATGCGACCAAAATTCCACACAATACTCCAGATGTGGTCTCACCAGGGCCCTGTACAACTGCAGAAGGACCTCTTTACTCCTATACTCAAATCCTCTCGTTATGAAGGCCAACATGCCATTAGCTTTCTTCACTGCCTGCTGCACCTGCATGTTTACTTTCAGTGACTGGTGTATGACACCCAGTATGACACCTCTTTGCACTTCCCTTTTTCCTATTCTGACACCATTGAGATAATAATCTGCCTCCATGTTCTTGCCGCCAAAGTGGCTAACCTCACATTTGTCTACATTATACTGCTTCTGCCATGCATTTGCCCACTCACTCAACCTATCCAAGTCACCGTGCAACCTCCCAGCATCCTATTCGGAGTTCACACTGTCACCCAGCCTTGTTTCATCTGCAAATTTGCTGGTGTTACTTTTAATCCAACCATCTAAATCATTAATATATATTGTAAATAGTTGCGGCCCCAGCATCGGGCCTTGCGGCACTCCACTCGCCACTGCCTGCCATTCTGACGAGGACCCTATTCCTACTCTTTGTTTCCTGTCTGCCAACCAATTCTCTATCCATGTCAATACCCTACCCCCAATACCATGTACTCTAATTTTGCCCACTAATCTCCTGTGTGGGACCTTATCAAAGGCTTTCTGAAAGTCCGGATATACTACATCCACTGGCTCTCTTTCATCCATTTTACTTGTCTCATCCTCAAAAAATTCCAGAAGATTAGTCAAGCAGGATTTCCCCTTCATAAATCCATGCTGACTTGGACCAATCCTTTTACTGCTATCCAAATGCGCCGTTATTACTTCTTTAATAATTGACTCCAGCATCTTACCCACCACTTTAAAACAGTTTGTACTGAATGGATATGAAGTGCATTTGACTCAAGTTATTGGTTGAATACTGATCATATTTAGTATTTTAATATGTGTTGAACAGGGAGATTTAATATTGTGATAAGAGAGCGAAGATCTTAAGGTGACTGTGACAAGAGAACTAGGGATTTTAAATTGTGGGTATGACTGGAAGAAGATGGGTAAAGAATAGTGATCTTATAGAAGGAAGCATGGAAACGCTCAGCAGGTGAGACAGCATTATAGAAAGAGAAACAAAGTTTATGTTTCAGGTTGAAAATCCTTTATCACTTCTAAGTTTTCAACCTGGAACATTAACTTCACGCATACTGGCCATCAATTTTGGTTTATATTTCAGAATTCCAACATTTGCAGTTTTAAGAATTATTTTTCATAAGATATATGCATAATACCACAAAATGATTAGGCGTTCATTCCCGGGAGGTATTGATTTTTGAATTGCAGTAAAACCTGTTGTGTTTGAGACCTGGATCATTAAGAGACAGGAATTGTATCTCTTCGGAAGGGGATATTTGACAAATACCTGATCGGAACAGGAATGGATCATCCTGATTCTTATACACTACCCAAATACATCATCTGGCAGTGCTCAGTAACCTATGAAAGGGATCTAGTAGATCCGCTGTACTGAATCGTGTTCCTGCAAACTAGGTTAGGTTTTGAATGACTAATCTAGAGGCTCCATCCTGAACATCTGTTGAACTTAACAACTGGCCGCTGTTAAAGGGCTTTGATATATCTCTGATCCTCAGATATTAAACTGTCCAAATTAAATGATTGAAAACTCTTTAACATTTAAATATTTTTAATTGAAGTTGATAATTTTGTCTCTAAACTATAAGAAGGTATTTTTAAAGAAAAAAACTTGTTAACAATTACTCATTATTCATAATGCTGGCACAAAGTTGATGGGCAGAGTACTCTTTGCACATGACCATGCTCTTTGGCATGATTTTGTGTATCCTCTGGACACTTTCATGTGTCTTGCAGTAGAAAGTTGGTCAAAAGTGTAGCGTAGAAATTAAAAAATGAACGGAAAGCAGAGGTTTGCCAACGTCTTTCCATTGATTTGCCGTCTGTGAGTACAATCGTCAGAGGAATTGTACGTGCTCAAAATGCTGGAATACTGAAATGCAGATAATATGTTGGGAATGCTCAACAGGTCCAAACTAGAGAGGGGGGGGGTATTATTTTGGGGCAAAGACTTTTCACCAGATATGGTGTACATGTAGTCCAGACCATCACACAGACCAGACTTTCCACCATTGACTCCATCTACAATTCTCACTGCCTCGAGAAAGCAGTCAACAAAATGAAAGACTTGTCCCATCCAAGTCAATCCTTCTCCAAGCTCCTGTCCGATAGAAGGTAATGAAGCTTGAAAGCACAAACGGCCACACTCGGGAACCGCTTCTTCCCTTCTCGTACCAGGCTTCTGAACAGTCTTTCCATAACCGAGGATACTGTCCAATTCACCTCTACCCTACATTATACTTGAGTTTGACTGGATTGTATTTATGTATAGCATATCTGATCTGTTTGTACAGCATGCAAAACAAAGGCTTTCACTGTCCCTTGGTGCACGTGGTAATAATGAACTTATACCCCATGGTAGTTTTAAATATCAAAATTGGATGTCCAATGATGAGATGAATTGGTTGTACCAAACCATTTAATGCATTAAGAAACGCTTGGTATCTGGACGCAGTGATTTATATTTCTCATTATTTTTATTAAATCCTTACGTTGTCCCTCTAACCTGTTTCAGACCTACAAATTTACTACTTGAACTTGTTCCTCTCTGAACTTTAATCTCCTTGTTTCTTCCCTCGACTCCCTCCTTATCTTGCCATTCCACTGTTTCTGGCCACTTCTTTAGCCATCAAAACACCAAATCTCTTTCTCAAAACTACATTAGTTATGCAAATTAAAACCCATCTCTTTGAGACTCTTTCGTACAGTTTTAATTCCTGTCTCAATTAAGTATTAGTGAAGAGCCTTAACACAATATTGTAATTTAAATATGCCATAAATACATAGACATTTTCTTCAAATTCTGCATAAGGTTTTGCAATTAATGTTGCAGGAAAATGTAATATGTGATTGTTTACAGTAAGTATTGCTACTGAGGTGTATCTTTCATTGTTTCCAATTCATTTATTTGTCAAGTACAGTTATTTACATATTGGTCACGCGAAAGCTGCACTCCTGAATCAACATTACCAAGTGAGCTTTAAGGGGAAACTCATCATGAGATTTGATGACACCAATCCTGAAAAGGAGAAAGAAGACTTTGAGAAGGTGGTTATTGAACTGTATTTATTAAATCCATCTTGATACACTTAGAACTACAGTGACCAAAACGCAAATGGTTGGTGTAACTCAGCGGGTCAGGCAGCATGTGTCCACTGATGTCTAACCTGCTGAGCTCCTTCACCACTTTGTTTAAGAAGGAACTGCAGATGCTGGAAAATCTAAGGTACACAAAAATGCTGGAGAAACTCAGCGGGTGCAGCAGCATCTATGGAGCGAAGGAAATAGGCAACGTTTCGGGCCGAAACCCTTCTTCAGACTGAAGGGGGGTGTGGAGAAGAAAGGAAAAAGGCGGAGGAGGAGCCTGAGGGATGGGAGAAGACATCCCGAGGGCTGAGGAAGGGGAGGAGCCAGCATGGACTAACAAAATAGGGAGAATTCAATGTTCACGCCCCCAGGATGCAGACTAGGGGGGCTTGAACATTGCCCTTCCTCCCCTTCCTCAGCCCTTGGGCTGTCTCCTCCCATCCCTCAGCCCTCGGGCTCCTCCGCCTTTTTCCTTTCTTCTCCCCACCCCCCTTCAGTCTGAAGAAGGGTTTCGGCCAGAAACGTTGCCTATTTCCTTCGTTCCATAGATGTTGCTGCACCCGCTGAGTTTCTCCAGCATTTTTGTGTACCTCCTTCATCACTTTGTTTTGTTCAAGTTTCCAGCATCTGCCATTCCTTGGGTTTCTCTAGAACTATTGAAACTTTTGCCCTAAAAGAAAATGTTCACTTAGTACATCATATAACTATTAAAAGTCTGATGTGGATGTGTTTGTTCGTGTGTGTGTGTTTGTTCGTGTGTTTGTTTGTTTGTGTATAATCATATCTTCTTGAAAAAACGACACGCTAACGGTAAAAGTTTTACATATTAGAAACAGAAAATAGGTGCAGGAGGAGGCCATTCGGCCCTTCGAGCCAGCACCGCCATTCATTATGATCATGGCTGATCGTCCCCTATCAATAACCCGTGCCTGCCTTCTCCCCATATCCCTTGACTCCACTAGCCCCTAGAGCTCTATCTAACTCTCTCTTAAATCCATTGAGTGATTTGGCCTCCACTGCCCTCTGTGACAGGGAATTCCATAAATTCACAACTCTCTGGGTGAAAAAGTTTTTTCTCACCTCAGTCTTAAATGACCTCCTGTTTATTCTAAGACTGGCCCCTGGTTCTGGACTCGCCCAACATTGGGAACATTTTTCCTGCAGAGGAAATTTTTCCTGTAGATATTCCGGTAGAGATTTTTCCCGTGGAGTCCAAAACTACTTATCTGAAAATTTCAGGCTTTATTTCTCAACATTACTGAAAATGTTTAAAAATACTTTGAATTTTAAATGTTTTTACTTTAAAATCATTCCTCACAGCTTCGAACACACTTTGATATAAAGTTGCAAGACAGGAACACTGGCAGGAACACTCTGAATTTTTCAGCTCAATGGCATCTCACAGCAAGTGCACCCAACATTTGTAACAATGTTGCCATCATAGCTCCTGGCAGGACAGGAGGGGGAGGGTCAATTGGTATTGCAATTGGGGATTGGGATTTTTTTCTTTCAACTCCAGGGGTGGCTCACGAGCTATGATCTTTGCTGAGGAGTGCTTGAATCTTGCCTTTGGCAACGGGTTGAGTTGGTGGACCACACCTTCCATGGGTAGGGGACGGGTGCTGTTGGGGGAGCAGACCCAACGGGTCTGCACTTGGTCTAGTATATAGTAAAAGGCATGATTATTTCAATACATTGGGAACATACTGCTGCCAGTTCCTTTTAAATTTTTAATCAGCATAACATTTGTTATATTGCTATCTGAGCAACATTTACCCAGACACTAAATAAAAATCTGAGCAAACAACTTAAAATAAAAAAATAATTATGAAAATCAGTCAATTATGGTATTCAAACTTAATTATTTTGTTGTAGTTCATCATTTCTTGGGGTTTGTCCTCTTGATGACCTTCCAACAATAAGAACTTGCAGGTTTAAATATTTTATGGAACACAGTGGCACTAAACCTAAAATAGATTGTGCCCTTTGAGTTTCAAAAGTACTGCAGTATCGTTTTAGAAACTTTCAATGTTGATTGCTCCAGCTTGAATTTGCATTATGCAACTGAGAAACATTAGGAGCAAGTTACTTTGTTAAACACTTCTGTATCTTTTAGATTTTATTTGGAACCTATAACATGGAATAAAATGAAGATAGTTGCCTTACTATTCCAGGCAGTTGATTTGTTTGCATACTAACTTACTTTTTTAGGTTATCTTGGAAGACGTATCAATGCTACAGATAAAACCTGACCGATTTACATATACTTCAGATCATTTTGACATTATAATGCAGTATGCAGAGAAATTGATTAGAGAGTGGAAAGCTTATGCGGATGACACTCCTGCAGAACAAATGAAACAAGAACGTGAGCAAAGAATTGAGTCTAAACATAGGGAGAATTGTAAGTATTAAAAATCTGCATGCTGTCAGTCTAGGTTATCAAATGTTTATTTGTTTTCTATTCTCTACTTAAAAGACCATACATAAATGCCCCAATTTCTCAATGGGACTTAGTGGCTAGCTACTTGACTGCAGTGAAAAATACCAAGTGCATTCAGAACGTATTCAGTCCCCTTCACTTTTTCCACATTTTGTTACATTACAACCTTATTCTAAAATTGATTAAATTCATTTTTTTAATCATCAATCTACACACAATCCACCATAATAAAGTGAAAACAGGTGTTTAGAATTTTTGCATAGTAATTAAAAAGAAATAACTGAAATATCACATTTACATAAGTATACAGACCCTTTACTTAGTACTTTGTTGAGTCACCTTTGGCAACGATTACAGCCTCAAGTCGTCTTGGATATGATGCTACAAGCTTGGGTCATTTCTCCCATTCTTCTCTGCAGATCATCTCAAGCTTTGTCAGGTTGATGGGAACGTCGATGCACAGCTATTTTCAGGTGCCTCCAGAGATGTTCGATCGGGTTCAAGTCTGGGGTCTGGCTGGGCCACTCAAGGACATTCATAGACTTGTCACGAAGCCACTCCTGCATTGTCTTGGCTGTGTGCTTAGGGTCGTTGTCCTGGTAGAAAGGTGAACCTCCGCCTCAGACTGAGGTCCAGAACGCTCTTGAGCAGGTTTTCATCAAGGATCTCTCTGTACTTTGCTCCGTTCATCTTTCCCTCGATCCTGACTAGTCTCCCAGTTCCTGCTGCTGAAAAACATCCTCACAGCATGATGCTGCCACCGCCATGCTTCACCACAGGGATGGTATTGGCCAGGTGATGAGCGGTGCCTGGTTTCCTCCAGACGTGACGCTTGGCATTCAGGCCAAAGAGTTCAATCCTGGTTTCATCAGTCCAGAGAATCTTGTTTTTCATGCCTTTTGGCAAACTCCAAGCAGGCTGTCATGTGCCTTTTACTGATGAGTGGCTTCCGTCTGGCCACTCTACCATAAAGGCCTGATTGGTGGAGAGCTGCAGATATAGTTGTCCTTCTGGAAGGTTCTCCCATCTCCACAGAGGAACTCTGGAGCTCTGTCAGAGTGACCATTGGGTTCTTGGTCACCTCCCTGACCAAGGCCCTTTTCCCCCGATTGCTCAGTTTGGCCGGGCAGCCAGCTATATGAAGAGTCCTGGTGGTTCCAAAGTTCTTCCATTTAAAAATGACAGAGGCCACTGTGCTCTTCGGGACCTGCAATGCTGCAGAAATTGTTTTATACCCTTCCTCAGATCTATCTCAACACAATCCTGTCTGGGAGGTCTACGGACAATTCCTTCATCTTCATGGCTTGATTTTTGCTCTGACATGGGTTGATAATTGTGGGATCTTATATGCACAGGTGTGTGGCTTTCCAAATCATGTCCAATCTATTTAATTTACCATTGGTGGACACCAAGTTGTAGAAACATCTCAAGGATAACCAATGGAAACAGGATGAACCAAAGCTCAATTTTGAGTGTCATAGCAAAGGGTCTGAATACTTATGTAAACGTGATATTTCAGTTATTTATTTTTAATTACTTTGCAAAAATTTCTAAACACCTGTTTTTGCTTCTTCATTCTGGGGTATTGTGTGTAAATTAATGATAAAAGAAAATGAATTTAATCCATTTAAAAATAAGGCTGTAATGTAACAAAATGTGGAAAAAGTGAAGGGGTCTGAATACTTTCTGAATGCACTGTATTTAAACCAATGTCCTTCATTTCCCAACAACCGTAGGGATAATAGCCATGAAGGGCATGGATTTATTGTTTCATGGAGAGATGCATTAAAAAAAACATTGTTGTACAACAGGTAGTTTTAATTTCTAAACCTTTCCAATAGAATAGTGAGCGATGATTCGATAGCGACCTTCAAAAGACTATTGGATCATTACTTGAAGAAAATACTAGAGATCTGGCAATCTGAATGGGTCTTTTGAAAGTTCCAATAAGCTATTTAGTTTAGAGATACAGCGCGGAAACGAGCCCTTCGGCACACAGAGTCCGATGCCGACCTGTAATCCCAGCACACTAACGCTATCCTACACATACCAGGGACAATTTACAATTATACCAAGCTAATTAACCTAAACACCTATACGCCTTTGGAGTGTGGGAGGAAACCGGAGATCCTGGAGAAAACCCACGTAGGTCACGGGGAGAACGTCCAAATTCCATACAGACAAGCACCCGTAGTCAGGATCGAACTTGGGTCTCTGGTGCTGTAACTCTACTGCTGCGCCACTGTGCTGCTATAAGGTGGCGACTGTACCAATTATAACTTCTTAAGCAAATGATCTCCTTAAATTGCAAAGTGCAGTTTCTGGGTGGGGGTGCTTGCAAAGTCATTTGCCTGGTGATGAAAGTTCAGACCAGAATATCAGTGCTCTGCAGACTTGATATTCCAACTGCACTGCTATACGTTGCAGTGCACAGTTTTAAGTTAAAGTGAGACAAAATAAAACCACTCTGGAGTTATAGTCAATCGTGATTATTAACATTTATTGGGAATGTGTTCATTAATATAACATTTGTTTAGATTTAACTCCCCCTTTAACTATCACTGTTCCCCACTTTTTTTGTAGCTGTGGAACAGAACATTCACATGTGGGAAGAGATGAAGAATGGATCAGAATTTGGGCAAACCTGCTGTTTACGAGTAAAGATTGACATGACCTCCAACAATGGTTGCCTCAGGGACCCCACAATCTACCGATGCAAAAATACACCACATCCCCGTACGGGACTCAAATACAGGTGCAATATATCAGCCGTATTTGGATTTTGCACATAAAATGCCAGAGTATAGACATTATTATCTTAAAGGACACAGAGTGCTGGGGTAATTCAGCGGGTCAGGCAGCATCCCAGGAGAACATGGGTAGATGACCTTTCGGATTGAAGAAGGATCTTGAATTGAAACGTCACCTATTAAAGTTCTCCAGGGATGTTTCCTGACCCACTGCGTTACCCCAGGATGTTAAAGATGGCAATTGGCATGTTTATCAGACAGGTTGCTGAGTATACAAATGCCACCACCAGCTCTGCCACCTCCCTCATTATCGCTCAGCTTTCCAGTATTGCACTGGGCCCGGGCAAGGCTGATATATCAATATAGTGAATGGGAAACACTTGCCATCCTCCTGTTGCAATAACATAGGTCATTCAGGAAATGGGTTCATTGTGAATTGTTTATGCAAATGCAAGTTTACGCAAGTCACCTATTTCGTGGGTCAGGGAATGCTTGTACCTTCAATGAACTGGAATCATGCCTTAGAACTTGAGAAACCAGGAGTAGGTGGGATATACATGCTCAAATGTTAGTCGACTTTACTACTGCCCGATTAGGCTATTATATTCTACTTTGTGCTGGATGGCATTGAGGGCCTTCAGGAAGGTGCAGAAAGAGCTTTTTAATACTTATCATTCTCAAATGTTACTATAGAAATAAATTTAACAAACTGAAAACGTTGTAGAAAATTTGAACAGAAAGATATATATTAGGACATTTTTTAGGGAATGCTTAATAAACAGATTGGAAGTATTGGACAAAGTGGTTTGAAAGATTACTTAGAATGTTATTCTTAAAAACTCTAAGAGTTAATTGAGGTATCGTGATAAACGGCTGTGGTGTATTAGTCATGCTTGAATTTCCATCTCTTTGTTTGCAGAATGTACCCAACATATGACTTTGCCTGCCCAATAGTGGACAGTATTGAAGATGTCACACATGCATTAAGGACAACTGAGTATCATGACCGGGATGAACAGTATTACTGGATAATAGATGCTCTGGAAATTCGAAAGCCCTACATATGGGAGTACAGCCGGCTTAACCTAAATAACACTGTACTATCAAAGAGGAAGCTCACGTGGTTTGTCAACGAGGGATTGGTAGATGGATGGTATGGATGTGTGTGCTATAATTAAGCTTGACAAATGTTTTACTTTTTTTTCAATTTTAAATTGAAATACACTGAGATTTTTCTCATCATAATGGTTTCTTGGGAATACCATCTCTTATCCACAACTTCTATTGTTAGGGATGATCCTCGGTTTCCAACAGTGCGTGGAGTCCTGCGGAGAGGAATGACCGTTGAGGGATTGAAGCAGTTTATTGCTGCTCAAGTGAGTAGAAAGTTAGCTGAATGGCTTCCAGCATAGATTTGTATCATCTTACTAATTTTATTGCTTTTGACGAATTACGGTAAAAACTTGTAGTATTGTTTCATATACAAATGCCTAAACATAGAATAAACTTTCTGATGCAGGGTGGCTCCAGATCAGTTGTAAATATGGAGTGGGACAAAATCTGGGCTTTCAACAAAAAGGTAAATGTATGATATGATCAGCCTCTTTGCACCTTGCTGAATAACATCTGCTTTTGATTGCTCTTTTTGTTGAATTCTGTGTTCTTTTTCTGGTGTGAATTTAGTGTGTAAAAATGACAGCTTTTGTGAGGAAAATGGAATGTTCTTGTGAATGGTTACACGGTGAATGTTGCTCTATTGCTTTTTAAAAAGTACTAAAGATCACATTTTGGTGCAAATTGTTTATTTTTGTGTTTGAATAAGAATATGAAAAGAAAGAAAAACATTCTCACTATTCTGTAACCTAAAATGTACAAATAATCTGTCAATTAAACACAAACTATGCATTGCATTTTCTGCTTTCAAGCTGCAAGTTAACTGTAACAAGGTATTACTTATTTTCTGCTCTAATTAATTAGTGTTAGGTTTACTACAGCTTGAAAAGCATGGCAAGAATGCTTTAAAGTTCAAAGTGTGTGCAAAGTTGACCATCTTTTGAGCTATTGTGGTTATGGTATGGTTTTCTGCATATTTTGAGGAAAATTATTATATACTTTAAGCTTGTATAGTTTAAAAAAATGGCAGTAATTATTTAGTATTCACATTTTGCATTGACAAGACAACAGGACATTAATGCAGTTTGATTTTTATCTTTTTCATCCCAAAACCGGTAAATACAGGTCGGGCATATTTATTGTGCTTACTGTACAATCTTTTGTAATGCTTTTAATTTAAAGTGCAGAAAAATCAGGTGTAGTTGTCACCTTTAAAAAAACGTTATTGGAAACAGGCCGCCTTTTGTTATTGTGCACATAGTATAATGTACTATAATAACTGTACATTATATAATATGAAATATCTCGCATAGCACTAGATGATGCCCAGTGTGCATCCCTGAATTTGTAACTTTCTCTTTGGAAGAGGACATGGCATAGTTTACAAACCTTTAAATTACTGCCAGCATAGATGACAAATAAGATTATATGACAATTAATTGAGTGCAGAATACCATTCCAGGACTTTGGTTGGCTTGAACAAAGTCTTAATCTAAGCCATTTGTATTTGATTTGTTAAACTGATTTCTAGCTAACAACCATTTTGCTTGCACTTCTGTATCATTCTTTCTACCTTAACCTTTATTTCCTCTCGTCTACAGTTATGAAGGAATGGCTTTTAATGTTAGTTTAGCTCATATTGTGGATTGTTTGTTGCTGCACTTAACTGAAAATCAAGATTATATTATTATGGTCATTTTTTATTTATAATTGATTTGAGCAATAAAAAATTATATAAGCACTTCAAGTATTTCCCACAGAAAATAGCACTGTGCACATGCAGCAATACACTCGTTGAAGCAGTCTCTCACTTTTCAAATAATTCATTTTCACCAGTACTCAATTGGTAGTTGAATGCATCAAACCAAACAATTCCATGTGTTCTTATTTTGCAAATTGCATGTAATTGAAAATAGAATATTATTTTAGATTGTGCAGATAAAATGAGCAAACCTGTTTTTCAGGTTATCGATCCAGTTGCACCTCGTTACACTGCATTATTGCAAGATGAGGTAGTGCCTGTGCATGTGCCCGGAGCCAAGGAAGAAGTGAAGAATGTGGCCAAGCATCCCAAGGTAATAGAGTTAAAAAAATCACAGGATAGAGACTGTGTTGACTGAAGTCTTACTGACACAAACTATCCACACACAAATGTACACAAAAATGCTGGAGAAACTCAGCGGGTGAGATAGGCAACGTTTCAGGCCGAAACCCTTCTTCAGACTGATAGGGGGTGGGGGGAGGCGGGGAGAAGAAAGGAAGTCAAAAGGAGGAGGAGGAGGAGCCCGAGGGCTGAGGTGGGAAGGGGAGGAGACAGCAAGGGTTAACAGAATTGTGAGAATTCAATGTTCATGCTACCAGGATGCAGACTCCCCAAGCGGAATATGAGGTGCTGTTCCTCCAATTTCCGGTGTCGCTCACTCTGGCCATGGAGGAGGCCCAGGACAGAGAGGTCGGATATGGAATGGGAGGGGGAGTTGAAGTGCTGCCACCGGGAGGTCAGGTTGGTTAGTGCGGACTGCGCGGAGGTGTTCAGCGAAGCGATCGCCAAGCCTATGCTTGGTTTCACCGATATAGATCAGCTGACATCTAGAGCAGCAGATGCAACAGATGAGATTGGAGGAGGTGCAGGTGAACCTCTCGCACCTGGAACGACTGCTAGGGTTCTTGAATGGAGTCGAGGGGGAGGTAAAGCGACAGGTGTAGCATCTCTTGCAGTTGCAAGGGAAAGTGCCCGGGGAAGGGGTGGAGCGGGAGGGAAGGGAAGAATTGACAAGGGAGTTACGGAGGGAGCGGTCTTTGCGGAAGGCAGACGGGGGGGGGGGGGGGAGATGGGAAGATGTGGCGAGTGGTGGGGTCACGTTGGAGGTGGCGAAACTGACGGAGGACTATTTGTTGTATGTGCCGGCTAGTGGGGTGAAAGGTGAGGACCAGGGGGACTCTGCCCTTGTTGCGAGTGGGGGGGGATGGGGAGAGAGAGCAGTGTTACGGGGTATGGAGGAGACCCTGGTGCGAGCCTCATCTATAGTGGGGGAGGGGAACCCCCGTTCCCTGAAGAATGACATTTGCGATGCCCTGGCATGGAACACCTCATCCTGGGAGCAGATGCGGCGTAGACGGAGGAATTGGGAATAGGGGATGGAGTCCTTACAGGAAGCAGGGTGGGAGGAAGAGTAGTCAAGATAGCCGTGGGAGTCAGTGGGTTTATAGTGGATGTCGGTCAGAAGTCTATCACCTGCGATGGAGATAGTGAGGTCAAGGAATGGTAGGGAAGTGTCGGAAATGGTCCAGGTGTATTTGAGTGCCGGATGGAAGTTAGTGGTGAAGCGGATGAAGTCAATCAGTTGTGTGTGGGTGCAGGAGGTGGCACCAAAGCAGTTGTTGATGTAGCGGAGGTAGAGGTCAGGGATGGGGCCCTGGTACGCCTGGAACAAGGATTGTTCGACATACCCGACAAAGAGGCAGGCGTAGCTGGGGCCAATGCGAGTGCCCATAGCTACGCCTTGTATTTGGAGGAAATGGGAGGAGTCAAACGAGAAGTTATTGAGGGTAAGGACCAACTCCGCTAGGCGGAGGAGAGTATCGGTGGACGGGTGTAGGTTGCTCCTCCGGTTGAGGAAGAACCGGAGGACTTTGAGACCGTCCTGGTGGGGGATGGAGGTGTAGAGTGGCTGGACGTCCATGGTGAAGATGAGGGGATGGGGGCCTAGAGAATGGAATGCGCGGAGACGACGGAGAGTGTCTGAGGTACCCACATGTTAACCTAGTTCTGATGTGAACAGCCTATCTTGCTGGTCCATAAAGTCAAAAGTTCTGGTGTCATGGTTTTAGTGAAAGTGATGTTCTGAGGATGCTCCTCCCCATAAATGTCCCTTTCCCAGTGATTTAAAAAAATATATACTTTAAATATTTCTGCCATTCAGAGACTTAAAAAACAAAACAAAAATGAACTAAATTAAATTCTCGTTTTTGGAACAGCTCTGCCCAAAACTGCAAGAATTTGCAGAGTTGTGGATGTCGCCCAGTAATCATACAGATCAGACTCCCGACCATTGACTCCATCTACACTTCACAACGCCTCAGAAAAGCAGCAAACATAATCAAAGAATTGTTCCAAAGAGAAAGTAACAATTTCTCCTTCTCCCCGCTCCCATCAGACAGAAGTTTGGAAGCGTGCAACACCAGACTCGGGAACAGCTTATTCCCCTCTGTCCTCGGGCCTCAAAATGGTACTACCATAAGCAAGGGCACAGTCTGATTGGATGGCGTGCAAAAAAAAAGATTTTCACAGTACACGTGACAATAATAAACCTAAAACTGTTTTGTTACGTGTTTTTTTGTTGTTGTCAGAATCTAGATGTGGGGCTGAAGCCTGTATGGTATGGAACCAAGGTGCTTATTGAGGGAGCAGATGCAGAAACATTCGCTGAGGGAGAAATGGTTACTTTCATCAATTGGGGTAACATTTACATCACTAAAATTAACAGGTAGGAAATTATGGAAGTTGCTACTATTTTGAGAGGACCTAAACTTTATTTGATTATTTTAGGTTCTTTTCAAGAATTCAGAATATGTATTTGCTTTAATGAAACTCTGTTTTAGAGATTCCCGAGGAAAAGTTGCATCGCTTGAAGCAAAGTTAAATCTAGAGAACAAGGATTACAAGAAAACAACAAAGATTACATGGTTAGCTGAGACTGCCCAAGCTCCATTGATTCCCACAGTATGTGTTCACTATGAGCATCTAATAAGTAAACCTGTCATTGGCAAGGATGAAGATTTCAAAGAATATGTTAACCGAAACAACAAGGTAATTGTTTATAATGCTTGCCTGTTATTATTAGTTACCACTTAGAAATTCAGTAATATGAATGGATTATTCTTGTACAAAACATGTTATTCTTGTACATAACATGGGTTAGGCTGCATTTGGAGAGGATACATATACCTATGTATCCTCTCCAACATTCAGTTTCATGTTTTCTCTGAAACAAAGGCCAAAAGGTCAATATTCAAGAGTCTTTAATAATCATATGTCCCAAAACGGAACAATGAAATTCTTTCTTGCAGCAGCACAACAGATATGTAAACATGGGATTCTGCAACATGATAATCGACAACAAAAAATAAGTTTGGTATATATAAAAACCCAACAAACATAATAGTGCAAAGCCAAAAATAATGTCTCCCAATTCTATGTAGTTTGGAGCTTAGTTGGAGATTATTGTGTTTAATAGTCTGATGGTTGTTGGAAAGAAGCTGCTCCAGAACCTGGACGTTATAGTTTTTAGGCTCCTATACCTTCTTCCTGATGGAGGAGTGACATGAGAGTGTAGGCAGGATGGTGTGGGTCTCTGATGATATTGTCTGCCTTTTTGAGTGAATGATTAATTGAAAAGAAAATACTTTTTTTTTTAGAAAGAAGAACTGATGTTGGGTGATCCCTGTCTGAAAGATTTGAAAAAAGGAGATATAATTCAGCTGCAAAGAAGAGGATTTTTTATCTGTGACCAGACATATGAACCAGTTAGGTGAGTAGTTGTAGTAATATGACTCGTTACATGGGAAGAATATCCAACTAAAGAAAAGGTATTTATGTGTAGGAAGGAACTGGAGATGCTGGTTTAAACCGAAACTTGGGTTTAATGATCTGATGGTAGGAGATTTGTGTTTAAGCGGTGACAAAAATGTAACTATCATTAGATATGCTCACTTTCTCACGGTCATTTTCATCATTTTTCATTTAATGCAATAAAAGCCACTAAAGTATGTCAGATCATTCATTGACATTATAGTCTATTGTAATATTTGCCTAAGACAAATATGTGGAGATCCAAGTTCTCTCCAGCTTATGAATACCTAGTCTATGTACATTCTTGCGTTGAGAATATTTCACATGAACGGAATTCGGCTGTAACCAGGGGAGGGCACGTCTGGCATTCATAAACTGGGAGAATCCTGTAATTTAATTTCTATACTCCAGGGTAACACATATATACAAGCTAGTTTGTACTGTTTCCATATTCAAAGAGCTACATAATACCACAAAAAAGAGCTTTTAAAAAAGGAGTGTTAATAATTTGATTGAAATCAGCCGTGTGATTTGCTGGTTTTAATTTAGTCCATACAGTTGCAAAGAATCTCCTTGTGTTTTGATCTACATCCCTGACGGACATACCAAGGAAATGCCTACTTCTGGTTCCAAGGAGAAGAGTAAATCTGATACAGTCAAAGTGGTAAGAATTACTATTCAAGTGTATAGACTGTTAACATTTTTCTTTAATCTCAATTAATGTTCTCTTGTGGAAATTCATCATTTATTCACATCTTAGACTCCTCTACTGGTCCTTGGCATTATAGATGCCAGTCTTCAGCCAATTCCATAAACTCCATGTGAGAGCAAGAAACATTAAAGGCACTGGAGATAGCAAAGGTTATATGCCATAAGAACATTCTGGCAATAGTTCGGAAGACCTTTTCTCCAGACTTTCCACACCCTTGGCCCAGCTGTTCCAGTACAGCGACAACACGGACACCCATGCAACAATGTAAAAAATTACCTGGGTATATCCAGTCCACAATAAGAAGCAAAAATGGAATCCTCCCAATTACTGTCCCGTTAGTTTACTCTTCATCAGCAAAATGATGGAACAGATAATTGTTAGTGCCATCAAGCAGTACCCAGAATTTCCAGTCAGTGTGGGCTATTAGTTTCTTACACAAAAACTGTTCCCATTTATGTCCCGAGGAGTTCAGTTCAGGGCCATCCAGAAGAAGAGTGTCGATCTGAAATGTCGACAGTCAATTTCCCTCCATAGATACATGGAGCAGCACCTGAACATACCTAAAGCAATGCTGGCAAACATATCTCATTCAAACACACATGCACAAAAATCACACCTTTGACAGCACCCAGTGAAGAATACCACAATTGTTGACAATTTCCCACTAAATGCCGGCCATATATTAAAGATATTCCAGAAACCTGGAAGACAGGCAACCAATTGAAAATGAAGTATAAAACAAGAAATGACAATTCACCATGTTAATTTAATTTTATAATTCTTCTCTACCTCTCACCACTTGACACTGGGGAGCATCAACAGTGTCACCACAAAATCCTCTAAATCTATTACCAGGATATCCTTAGCATTTTTCCACAGGACAACATCATAAGCACCAAGGTTCTAATTACACCCAGTCAGCACTAATGGGCTATGCCATTCACATGCCTGATGCCAAAACATTTCAATCTCTGTCACAGCAAAAGATTACCAGGAGAACAGTGGCAAAAAAAATTCAAGTAATATCTCCGTGGCTCCTTGAAAATGTGTAATTTCCCCACAGAATCCTGGGAATGCTTCATCCATGACTTTCCAATGTGATGAAGGAGCATTGAGGACCTTGCAGTGAGCCCAGCATAAATGGTGAAAGAATGCAGCATGTTCCACAGTCTACCCATCTACTTGTCGAGCACTTTCCGCCACACCTATAGTAGAGTACGCAGATCTCGCACTGACCTTCGTAACTACCTCAAAGAACTGGAGAGGAAACAAATAATGTTTGACCCCCTAGGGATTACCTATGACTGACAAATAACCAACACTTCAGCAACAAATCTCACACACAGACACACACACACACACACACACACACACACACACACACACACACACACAGACAGACAGACAGACAGACAGACAGACAGACGCACACAGACACACACACACAGACACACACACACACACATGATCTCCCTTTATTGAATCAGATCATGTTCCACCATCTCTCGCCTTCCATAAACTTTGAATAAAACACAGCAAATATGCCTCTAAATTACCTGCATGTTTAAGACAAACTATGACATCCAATCTACTTTCAATTAAAATTAAACCAGTCATATGAGCACTTTCTTTTTAATTGCCATTAAAACACAAAGTACTTCTGGTATAACACCTGGATAAGCGCTCAACCAAGAAAGCCGAGCCCAATTCCAAAGTAATAGCTAAACTACTTGTACATACTATTGGACAATAACTAACTTCATATTCAGAAATAAGCTACCTACGTGTTGACAAACACACAAGCTAAATGTTTAACCAAGAAACATAATCCATACAAATAGTAAATTATTTGTATTCTAAGATCTAGTTTCACTGATTTTATAATCATTTTTTATTCCTTTAGGTTAAAACTGATTCTGCAGCTACAAATGTTTCATCACCTGCCTCAACAAATGATGCAATAAATCTTAATGCACTTTACAATAAAATAGCTCAACAAGGTGAGGTGGTGCGTGAACTAAAGGTAAAGAAAGCATCAAAAGAAGAGGTGGATATTGCAATTAAAGGATTGTTAACTTTAAAGGCTGAATATAAGCAAAAGAGTGGTACTGAATACAAGCCTGGCAAGCCACCAGCATCAAATGACAGTTCTCTCCCTGCACCCAAGACCACAGACACGAATATTAGCAAAGTTCTCTATGACAAGGTGTCTCAACAAGGAGAGGTGGTTCGAAAACTCAAAGCTGAAAAAGCACCCAAGGTACATTGTTTCCACTTAAAGGCCTTTTCTTCCTCTTTAGAATATGTAAACAAGTATAATTGCCTTTTCACTGATAAATAATTGCAGGTTTTTAATTAGCTTTGATTGAACTTTTGTTATTTAACTGGTTCCTCACTATGCCAAAATATGGGTAAATGTAAATCCAGCAGATAAAACTAACTGAAAACAAAAACTTTAGGCGCTGGAAATGTAAAGTAAAGGAAAAAAAATACTGGAAAAACTCAGAAGGTCAAATGGTATCTATGGGATGAAATGGGAAAGGTTTCTGGTCGAAGACCCTTATCAGACTGGTCCTGTAATGCTTTGGACCTGAAACCTTGACCATTTCTCTTTTCACAGATGCTGCCTGACCTGTGTTTTTGTAGCATTTTCTTTATTTATTTCAGATGAAACTAACTTTCCACTTGCTTTCTCCATAAAGTCTGTAATGATGCAATCACTGATATTGCAACTTGCAATTGAATTGTTAAAACTTTGTGCTAAGCCTTTTTCACAATATGCAATAACTTTTAATTGATGCAAGCATGGGACGATGAAGCAGTCGTATTTTTAAGGTGCGGTGAGGTTGGTATTTTCTATCCTAATCAAGCTACACTATTATTTTATTCTGCATATTTTCTCACTAGCCAAGCATTCAGAAATAAATGTTGAAATATTGGAATAGTGAAGTCTTCTGCCTGGTAGTTCAGGCCTTGGATTGATATACATTCTCTTGGCTTAGTCAGAAGTGGCACTATGGAAGATTGAGGGGAGATGAGGAATTTCCTTTCACGTTGTTATGGTGGTGGCCCGTCGGTAACGACGATGGCGGGTTGTGCCGTCTCAATTCTGGTGAGTTCTGACATGGCTCACGAGTCCAATTCGTGAACCGCACACTCGAGGGCAGTGGGGGCAGATAAAGGTCATCGTGGGCGGCAGCCTTCCTCCCCTCCCTGGCTTTGGTAAGTCACTGTAGGCGGCGCTCCTTGAAGCTGCTGGCTGCTGTTCGCACTGCTGCGCGCCAATCTTTGTACCGCTTCCTCGGATGCTCATGGTTCCTTTGTCCCTGGGAGAGCGCGCCATAGAAGAGGCATGCGGGTTTCATCCATCCTGATGACGTGCCCAGTCCATCGGAGCTGTGCTTTGATGATCATTGCCTCGATGCTTGTGAAGCTGGATCTATCCAATACTTCAAGGTTGGGCACTTTGTCCTGCCAGCGAATGCCCATGATGGACCGTTACGAGCACATATGGAACTTCTCAAGTTGACGGATGTGATTCCTATACAAGGTCCACGTTTCACAGCCATAGAGCAGGCTGGAAAGCACAACTGCTTTGTAGACTTTGAGTTTAGTTGACAGCTTGATGTTGTGGTGGTTCAACACTTGTCACTTATTTTGCACAAATATATCAGTACATCCCCTTTTCCACTCTTTGTAAAAAAAAATTATCACCTTTTTAGTGATTTCACATCAGTTTAAGGTGGTCTATTTGTGTGTAATTTGAAAACAAAATTGTAGTTATTTTACTTGAAATATAAGTGCAATATGAAGACAAAGAAGCATGGAGATTCAGAAACCGTATATGTTTGTTTCTATCTATCAGTTTCTGGATTTCTATGTGTTTCTATTTTATTTAATTTTTGTTTTTATTCAATTATTATTTTATGGTTCAGGTTCAGGTGGATGAAGCAGTGAAAATACTTAAAGACTTAAAAACTGAGTTTAAACAGAAGACTGGTGAGGAATATAAACCAGGAAAGTCACCTGTTGTAGTGGCAGAAGCAGTAACTCCAGCCAGGGTCGTCTGCTCTACAGAAGCGTCAGGACTTGAAGAGAAAACACTGTACAGCAAGGTGGCAGAACAAGGAGAGGTTGTACGCAAACTTAAAGCAGAGAAAGTTTCAAAGGTAACAGTAGAAATTTTCAATTATTGAACCCATTGCGAGTCATAGAAAAGAGTAAAAAGTAGCCATGCTTTCCGATCAGAGTTTGTTATATTCCAAAGAAATGTGCTTCTCTCTGCTCAAACTGAGGTGGATATTTAAGTTGAAGGAAGGCATTGACCAAGGTATGAATTATAAATGAAAATTTGGATAATAACACTGACATTCAGGATGATACCTTCCATTAGAAGCTGGAAACAATCCCATATTGCTGAGAAATATTTCTATATTCACTATATTCATTAGCCTTGTTCCTCGTATAGTGGAGTCCAGAAAACTCGTTAAATTGGCACCAATCTCAGTCAGAAAAACTAGAAGTGCACTGCCCACACATCTTAAACACACGACTTAGGTTGTCCTGCATTGAGTCAATACTCTTCTTATCCCCAGGGCAGGAAGGCATTCCTGATGGATTAGGTTTTCCATTTTTGGTTAGTTTAGTGTATATTATAGTTTAATGTAACATGATCTTAGTGACATTATGCAATCTAAATTTGGTTTCATCATTTTTTCATGTCTCTCCCTTAATGTTTCCAGGCTTTGATGGATGCTGCTATTGCCTTGCTTCTTGATTTGAAGTCCCAGTACAACGCTTTAACGGGATCAGAGTATAAACCAGCTGCTGGTGGTGATGACAGGAGCAAAAATAAGAAAGAGAAACAAAATAAATCTGAGAAGCAGAATAAATCTGAAAAACAAGAGGAACAAAAGAAAAACACATCAAAAGAGCAGGAGCAAGGTTCAAGCAGTGGAGGTGCTGGTGAAGGTCAAGGGGCAAAGAAGCAGACCCGGTGAGTAAACTTCCAGACACATTTAATAAAATGGTGCTGCTATGAGTAGAGACTTGATAAACAAGATCATTATTTGGAAACCGAGTGGATATTGTGATCAGAATTTAATTTAGTTTAGAGACACAGCACGGAAACAGGCCCTTCGGCCCACCGAATCCGCACCGACCAGCGATCCCCGCACACTAACACTATCCTACAAACACAAGGGACAATTTACACATACACCAAGCCAATTAACCTACACACCTTCACGTCTTTGGAGTGTGGGAGGACACCGAAGATCTTGGAGAAAACCCACGTGGTCACAGGGAGAACGTACAAACTCTGTACAGACAGCACCCGTAGTCTGGATCGAACCGGGGTCTCCAGCGCTGTAAGGCAGCAACTCTATCGCTGCGCCACCGTGGCTGCCCATATTTTGAGTTTGCATTTGGCCCAAATCTGAAAATCCGATCAAATGGGAAATTCACTCTGGTAGCACAAAAATGGTGAAGTCAGGAACACAACCTAATTTAATCTGTCTACATTTGATTAGGTTTTTAAATAAGCGTTTCCTTTTATAGAAGTTGTTAAATGCCATATAATGACACACATTTACTTGTGTGGGCACACCTGCATATATCTTTGAAACTACCTTGGATTTCCTGGGCAAAAGCAGGAACTGGGAAGTTTAGGATAACGTTGACATGCTTGAAACAAATGTTAATGTTACACTTTATTTGCTCCTCATGAAAGTGAAGGATACATGTGCTAAACATTTATCTACCAGATGTCAGTGGAAATGGTTGGGAAAAAGATGGGCCAAGTACCAAATAAAAGAATGCATTAAAACCTACTCCCACCCATGGTCTGAGAATACCTTCTGAGCATCGGTGTCGGCACACTTACTATACTACATATTTGTAGACCATAACGTTGATATTGTGTTCAACATCAAACTCATGGAATTATTGATGGTAAATGTTTGTACAGTTCTGGGAAAAATCCAAGAGGAGCAGTAATTCATTAAAAGAATAAGCACACATGTGGTGAATGCTATCTTTCTATGATGTATAATTCCTCAAATAAACCTTAAGATGCTCTCAATAAGAGTTTATAAAGATACAAGAAGAGAGATCTTTTATTAATGCATTGCCTGTGGAATTTTGCTTTGTCATGGAGTCTGGAAGTATGGAAATATTTTTGAAAACGGGCACAAGAACTTTTTATTATAAAATTTAGATTCTGCAAGAATTTAAAGATTTAAAATGTAGAATTTATTGAATAATCAGAAGGTTAATTTTGTTATGCTTCTAGGAATGTGAAACTAGAAATGTAAAGCATGTAAGATGGAGTTATTCCTATTACTAATTATTAGTCACTGTTGCTTCTGACTGATGCTCTTTTTATAGATTGGGCCTCGAAGCTAAAAAAGAGGAGAATCTGGCAGATTGGTATTCACAAGTAAGTGTGTGATTTTCTTTTCTTTATAAGCTGGCTGGGAAGTAGTATTATAGTTGTGTGAATGGCATTTTCATGCTTTTGAGTTGCCCTGAAACGAATCCAAATGCTTTTGTGCCCATTCAGTGTAATTAGCAAAAGTATTTTGGTGTACTCAATAGTGCATTCCTGCAAACAGTAATTGCACTTGGGGTAACATATGAGCTGTCTTGATTGTTAGTATCTGCTATGATACGTTAATTGTGATGGTTTGAAAGCACCCGCCATTATTTTTGTAGTATTGTCCGATGTTACTTTTTCTATGTGGCTGTGGTTAATATACAATTTTATATATATAGCCAAAATCACTTGGATGTTTAACAATGCTGTAAAAATACATTCCAATTTATTTCTATAGTTCGAAATGTTTATTTATAGAATGATTCAACTTTTTTTAAAGTGTAAATATACAATGTACAAATTTCTTTAAGTAAACTGGTTTAAAAATAAATTTAAATCCAACTTTAAACATTTTAATTCTAGATTGAAATATCTAAGATGCATGAGGTTAGTTTTAACCTGCATTAATCAATTCCTGCCTTGAATATGAAGTTGTTTTCGGCTTCTTCACATTATTACAACAGTAAGATGTCTTCCTGATTGTAATTGTAATTAATTTGTAATTAATTTATTAGCCAAGTATGTAAACATACAAGGAATTTGATTTGCCAACAGTCAAAAAAGCAACAAGATACATAACCACATAAAAATTAAACAGCCACCACGACGGCATGTGAGAATCCCCAGGGCACACAGCATAAGCGGAGACTCACAGCCATCATTTCAATTTCCGGGCCACACACACGCTCCTTCACCCTGATGTGACCAGAGTTGTACCGGCCCACTGTCACTCTCTCTGCAGCCCCTGTCCTCCCGAACAGTCAGAAAGCCATCCACACTCGCACTAGACTCCAGAAGCTCCTGCGGTTGCAGCTCCCGCAGTCAATCCCTAACGAACGGACCGCCAGCTCCACGATGATAAAACCGCAGTGCAGACGGAGATACGATGAAAAAGTTGCATCTCCGTAAAGGAAAGAGATTAAAAAGGTTTCTCCCCCCAAGCCCCACATAATATAAAAACTAAAAGGTACACTAAAAACATACGGTGTCATCCATAATGTTTGGGACAAAGACCTAGCATTTATTTATTTGCCTCTGTACTCCAGAATTTGAGATTTGTAATTGGAAAAAATCACATGCAGTTAAAGTGCACATTGTCAGATTTTAACAAAGGCAATTTTTCTACGTTTTGGTTTCACCATGTAGAAATTACAGCAGTGATTATACATTGTCCCCCCAATTCAGGGCACCATAATGTTTGGGACACAGCAATGTCATGTAAATGAAAGTAGTCATGTTTAGTATTTTGTTGCATATACTTTGCATGCAATGTCCGCTTGAAATCTGCGATTCATGGACATCACCAGTTGCTGGGTGTCTTCTCTGGTGATGCTCTGCCAGGCCTGTATTGCAGCCATCTTTAGTTTTTCTTGTTTTGGGGGCTAGTCCCCTTCAGTTTTCTCTTCAGCATATAAAAGGCATGCTCAATTGGGTTTAGATCGAGTGATTGACTTGGCCACTCAAGAATTGACCATTTTTTAGCTTTGAAAAACTCCTTTGTTGCTTTAGCGGTATGTTTGGCATCATTGTCTTGCTATAGAATGAACCGCCGCCAATGAGATTTGAGGCATTTGTTTGAACTTGTGCAGATAGGATGTATCTATACACTTTGGAATTCATTATGCTACTACCATCAACAGTTGTATCATCAATGAAGATAAGTGAGCCAGTACCTTCAGCTGCCATTAATGCCCTGACCATAACACCCCCACCACCACGTTTCACAGGTGAGGTGGTATGTTTTGGACCTTGGGAAGTTCCTTCTCTCCTCCATAGTTTGCTCTTGCCATCACTCTGATATGTTAATCTTTGTCTCATCTGTCCACAAGACCTTTTTCCAGAACTGTGGTTGCAAACTGTAACCTGGCCATCCTATTTTTGCGGCTAACCAGTGGTTTGCATCTTGCAGTGTAACCTCTGTATTTCTGTTCATGAAGTCTTCTGTGGACAGTTGTCATTGACAAATCCACTCCTGAAGAGTATTTCTGATCTGTCGGACAGGTGTTTGGGGATTTTTCTTTATTATAGAGAAAATTCTTCTGCCATCAGCTGTGGGGGTCTTCCTTGGCCTGCCAATCCCTTTGCGATTAGTAAGCTCACCAGTGCTCTGTTTCTTCTTAATGATGTTCCAAACAGTTGATTTTGGTAAGCCTAAGGTATGGCTGATGTCTCTAACAACAAGAAACATCTTGTTTCTCAGTCTCCTAATGGCTTCTTTGACTTTCATTGGTGCAACTTTGGTCCTAATGTTGATAAACAGCAATAAACATTTCCAAAGGTGATGGAAAGACTGAAGGAAAGACTAGGTGCTGAGAGCTCTCTTATACCTGCATTAAGGAGACAATTAAACATATCTGAGCAATTACAAACGCCTGTGAAGCCATGTGTCCCAAACATTATGGTGCCCTGAAATGGGGGGACTATGTATAAACACAGCTGTAATTTCTACATGGTGAAACCAAAATCTGACAATGGCCTTTAATAAAATCTGACAATGAATACAGAGGCAAATAAATAAAGGATGGGTCTTTATCCCAAACATTATGGAGGGCACTGTACAAGTAAACACAGACCAAAACAGAACAATACGAGATAGGCTGTTGGCGCAGCGGCCATGTACGATGTACAAATGAAGAGTGAAAATGTACTAATAAAGCATTGGTTATAAATGTTATAATAACATAACATTAAAGCTGTCCTTTTGCCTGAACAGTCGTTATAATATGTGCAATATTTGTTCTTATTGTATAGTGTTTTTTTTTAAACTTCTCGTGTTGTTTTCCTTGGCTGTATGCAGGTCATTACCAAATCCGAATTGATTGAATATTATGATGTTAGTGGCTGCTATATTCTCCGTCCATGGTCATATGCTATCTGGGAAGCCATCAAAGAGTTCTTCGACCGTGAGATTAAAAAAATGGGGGTGGAGAACTGTTACTTCCCCATGTTTGTGTCACAAGCAGCCCTCGAGAAGGAGAAATCTCATATAGCAGATTTTGCCCCGGAGGTAAGAATAAATGTACTTGAAAATCCATGTGAAATCTAATTGACTTGACTATCAGCCTTGAATTTATTCAGTGGTATACAACCAGGTTTTCGTTCACTTGATCCACAAAATCCGCAATTTTCTTTCATTTGAAATAGTATTTAAAACATTGTATTCTAACGATGTAGACTACTTTGTCCCTTGAAGTAATTAATTATTATTTTAATTAAATTAGGTTGCTTGGGTTACGAGATCAGGGAAAACGGAGCTGGCAGAACCAATTGCTGTTCGACCAACAAGTGAAACTGGTATGAAATAACGTAATCAAGTCTTTTATTGCCTTTTATTACTGATAGCTACGATATGACCATAATGAATTAAACGTGAATTACAGAATATCTTGGAATGCCATTGAGACACCTCTAAGTGATTAACATCTAATTTTGTAGCTGCTAAACAGAGAAGCAAAGTAAAATGCCTCAAATTGCCAATAAGAAAAATGCCCTGTTATGTTACTCTTAAAAGTTGACGATACCATGTAATTCTGAACATCAGAATTACAATGCACCCTGAGTGCATTCCTTGCTCTCTGCGAAATGTTACACTTTCTCCAACATTCATCTAACTCGGCAGACCTGGAGTACGTTTACCAACCTACACAAAGCACAGGATCTACTAGAGTGATTGAATTTGCAATCTGTTTACTCATGATTGCAGAAACCATTCAGGTCCATTATTCTTTGATGGCTCTGGAATAAGCCTCCAATTGAATTCATTTTCTATAATACATTTTTCCTCTTTCAAATATTTAGCCACTTTTTTTAATGTCCATGGCTGTTTTTGGTAGGACCTTCCATTATCTTGATAGTCATCTACTTTATAAATAAAAGCTTCTAACCTATTCCATTTTTTTTAAGCAAAATTCTTTAACTTGCGCCTCCAATTACAAAATTTCCAAAATAGTGGAAATGGTGTTTTTCTGAACTACCTTAATGAAGCCTACTCGTAATTCTGGTGGCACCTGTAGGATGTAGTAATCATTTTGGCTCTAACACAGCATGAAAAACTCTCATCCTTGCCATCATCATAGTGAAACTAGTAAAACAAAAGTGCTGGAAATGCTTATCAGGTTATACAAGGTCTTGGAACGATTGATTTGTTTGGCTATTCATCAGAAAGAAATGTTTAAAAATGTTTCTCTTGTGAAGAAGAGCTATTTGTTTCAATGAGGGCTAATTTTCTCTTGTGTTCATTTTGTTAGTTATGTACCCAGCTTATGCCAAATGGGTCCAATCACATCGTGATTTACCAATCAAGCTCAATCAATGGTGCAATGTTGTGGTAGGTATTGCAGTTTGCTTGCATTAATATGTTTTATTGTGTATTTGTTGAATTCCAAGTTTTAATACAAAAGCTAGTAAGGCCAGTGGAAATGAGGTAACATTATAAAGGAAAGGAAATATCAGGAGAAAACTGCCGTTCAGCACCGTGTGGATTGGTCTTTTCTTTACAATTAGCAAAATTGTACTGACCACTCTTCTGCACTTTACAGTAGCTAATTCAGATATTTCATTATAAGGAACTTCAGAGTGCTTTATGGTATTAAATAAATGGCATAGGAAGGAAGGCTAAGCAGGGTAGTGCTACATAAAATATAGAAGAATGGGATGTGACTTGCTGAAATATGTAAGATTGTGAAGGGGATTGAAAGCCTGGCTGCAGAGAGGATGTTTCCTTCAGTAGAGTTGTCTAGAACAACTCTATTTCAGAATAATGCATTTCAGATTGAGATGAGGAATTTGTTCTTGGAAACTTGTATTCTTCGGGTTTCACCAGCCTTGTGAGCTGAAAGATATATTCAAGGCAGAAAATTACTGACATCTATACATAACTAAAGCTCTGATCTTGTTATCTTCCGGTTTGCGCAGTCATTCTATTTGCGCATAAACGGTATGCAATAGCGCTAGGATTTTTCGCCAGCTTACTCACCGTTTTCACCAAGTTTCGTTCCAATCGGTGGTCTAATGTAACAGGTTTAAAAATCTTAAAAACCACGCGTGCGCAGATCAATCGCCTCTCCTGCCGTTCAGCGCTGCGTGGATTGGTCTTTTCTCTTGTCATTCCACGGGACGGTCTGCCCCTTCCTGCGCCATCGCGTCTTTACTGGAGCTGAGGATGGCTGGCGGAGGTTTCCAACCAGACACAATTTTCGGAGAGACTGGAAGCGCAGCACGGGAGATGTCGCCAAACGGAAAGCGGAGAATCTGATCCCAGCGAAGGAGAACGTCCAGCAACCAGCGGCCGCTATGAATTCCCATCGCACCATGAGCTCCAGCCCCTTCTCCTCTAGTCCCCCCCCCCCCGCTGGCTCCTTCCCCCCCCCCGGCCCACACATCACCCCCCGGCCCACACATCACCCCCCCCACCCACGGCCCACGCACCCTGCCCCGGCCCACACACCCCGCCCCGGCCCACACACCCTGTCCCGGCCCACACACCCCACCCCGGCCCAAACACCCCCACAATGGGAACCCAATGGGCGGGAATGGCTGCGCCGCCGGAGAGCTGCTAAGAGTGGATGGGGGAGGTTTGAGAGGGGATGGAGTGAGTGCGTGGGGGGAAGGACAAGGGGCGGAGTGGGGGGGAGGAAGGGGGATCAGGGGCATCACAACGGGAACCCGTCAGCCACTCCTGCGCAGTAAGGGGCTATGGGTGAGTGGTGGAATATTTCTTTGGGGGAACGGGTTGCGTTGGGGGAACTGGTGTGTGGTGGAATATTGCGTTGGGAAATGGGTTGCGTTGGGGGACCAGGCCTCCCGTGTGACTGGGACCCAACAGGTCCCACTAAGTCTAGTTTAAACTATAAAGGAGTTAGGTTTGGGAGAGTGCAGGAATGTAGTGTTGAGCCCAAGATTCAATTAACCATAACCTTATGAAATGGCGAGAGGGTTGAGAAACTGCCTGACCTATGTCAGCTCCTGCTCCATCTGTTCCTCAGTTGCTGAAAGGAAAAAAAAGTGTGATAACCATACTTAAAAACCAGTCAGATTTGAACAAAAAAATGAGGGGTTTCAAACTTCTAACGACAATGCAACTTTAGTCAAACATTTTTTTGTTCTTCATAAATTCTAATGAATTATAGGAAAATATTTGTCCTACATGTCCCTCCATTGGGGAGAAGGTCTAGAGCTTCCTTGTCACTACCCTTGCATTTCAATGTTAAATTCATCCACCTTGGTACTTTATCTTTTAAAAACTTGCTGTCTTGGCTGCTTTTCAATTTCCTCTACTTTTTGTTATTTTCTGTAGTGAAGACGTAAACCTTCAGTATTTTCTTTTACAGTAATTTATTATTGTTTGTAAAAGTTAGAATTATGTGATTACATTTGGTTTGGTTATTATTGTCACGTGTAGCGAGGTACAGTGAAAAGTGTTATTTTGCATTTGCTCCACAGCGCTGGGAATTTAAGCACCCACAACCATTTCTACGCACTCGTGAGTTCTTATGGCAGGAAGGACACACAGCATTTGCTATTCGTGAGGAAGCCACAGAAGAGGTAAGGCATCGAGAGGGTTGCAGTTCACTATTCCTAAACATTATTTTCAATAACTTGTATCCTTCTGAATGTGAAAACATTCATTTAAAACACAGTCACAGTTAACCATTCATCTGTACTAAATTGTTGTCATACTATTGTTTACATGGGCATGGTTTATGGTTACACTTTACTGGATGTATCAAGTTTATAGCTTGGGATTTTGTTTGGTGCATGATGTTAAAGAGAAAGCAAATTAGCTGCTACTATGAGCCGCTGGGTGGAGCCAAATTTCAGTTTTAGCCTGACATTGGAGGAATCCAAATGTTGAAATGTTAACCCTCAATATAATGGACCATCGAGCTGGTAATGGTGTCTGTTATTGCTGATTATTCACTAGAACTGATTAATAGTGGAAGCAAAGAATTGCAGATGCTGATTAATACACAAAAGAACACAAAGTGCTGGAGTGACGCAGTAGGTCAGGTAGTATTTGCAGAACATGGATAGGTGATGTTACAGGTTGGGACCCTTCAGACTGATTCAGTCTGCTGAGTTATTCCAGTACTTTGTGTCGTTTCACTTTAAAACTAGGTGCCGATGCCGTGATCTACACTAGCGAGCCCTTCGTCACCAGCTGTCACACAGTCCAGTCGACGCGGCTGTTGTCGCTACTCGTTGTAGCCCCTGGCCGGCAGTGCTTTCTGCAGGCTGCTGCCAATGACAAGACGCGCTCGGTTACCATGGGGCTCCCTCCCCTCTCATCAGCTGCCGCTTCTTTCTGTTGGCCGTCGCATTGTCCGTTCCCTGCTCCATCACCACTTCCTCCTCCTTCCACTGCGTTGTCCACTCCGCCATTCCCCTCCCCACCCCAACACCGCCTCCTCCCATCGCTTTCCACTCCGCCACTCCCCTTTCCTCCTTCTACCTCACAGTCACTGACATCTTCCAAGGTGGTATATCAGCGATTGCGGGAGAAGGGGGTGGGAGGGAAGAGGCCGAGTGGACAAAGTGACGGCCTTGCGAGTCGGGTAGCATCAGTTGGTCCGTCTGCTATAATCGAAATCCATTATAAAAGGGTCTGTTAAAACGAAGGTTTACTGTACTTGCCAATTGCCCTTTAGACCAACCATAAGCAGTCATCGGAGGAGGAGGAGCCATCTTGGAGGAACGGCTGCTAACCAGCAGCCGTCCGTTAAATTCACTTTTTTTTTAGTTTTTAGCTTTTTTATTTCTTTGTCTGTTTGGGGAATTTTGACTTTTAATGTGGGGGGGTAAGGGGGAAACTATTTCTAGGTCCCTACCTGGTCGGTGAGGCAGCTTTTTCTCCAGGCTGCCCCGTCGACCCGTCCTCGTGGCCTACCAGCGGGCATGGAGCAGCGTTTTCCTGACGGGGACCGCCCAGCACCTCCAGCTTCGGCACAGCGCTGGAGCGCTATCGCGGAATGTAGCGGGCGATGCCTTGCCTGGGTCGCCGCGCTGGGTCGACGCGGTGGAGCTCCGGTATGCGGTGACCGCCGAGATCAACACCTCCGGGCAGCGGCGCCGACTTTAACATCGGGAGCCTCGTGGCTCCAACTCGGCGCGGCCCTGTCGGCTTCAGGTGCCATCGACTCCGCTGGGAAACCGGCCGTTCCAGCCGCTGCGAGGACTCTCCCGACGGCCAGGAACATCGGGCCCACGTAGAGGCAACTGTGGCGGCCTCGATGGGCCTGACTCTGGGGAGAACTGTGTTGGGGACTGGACATTGTGCCTTCCCCCACAGTGGTAACCATTGTGGGGGGATGATTTTGTGTGTAGTGTTAAGTGTCTGTGTTAGTCTATGTCCAACATGGCGGGCGGAAGGGAGAGTGTACGCTGGTGCGGTTTGGCTGCTGCTGCTCTCCATGTTGTGTTTTCTGAATTTTGTTGTTGTCTTTTTTGGATCAAATTTCTGTTTTTAATTTATGTATTGGTGATGTCTTTATAACTTATTTTACTCTGATTATATGTTTATATGTTTCTTAAATTGTAAGGTGTCCTAGAGACCTCGGTATTAGGCGCCCTTAAAATAAAATCTATTATTATTATTATTATATTAGCCTAATTTGACATTTAGGCTGTTTGTAGCAATTCTGATGCATTCACTTATTGTAAAAAAAAATGTTAGGAAAAAGATTGTTCAACTAAAAGATAATTAAAGCTATAAGGCCCATTTGTCTTTCTTTTCAAATGTTATCTGTTTTGAAAATGTGAGTATTCCTGCATTATGAACTGGTCATTATTGCAATGTTTACATTTATTGACTGAAATTTACTGTTGTAGGTCCTGCAAATTCTGGAACTCTATGCACGAGTGTATGAGGAATTGCTTGCAATCCCTGTGGTGAAAGGAAGAAAAACTGAGAAAGAAAAGTTTGCAGGTGGTGACTATACAACTACAGTGGAGGCCTTTGTATCCGCCAGTGGAAGAGCTATCCAGGTATGTATATGCAGGAATCTAGATGGTATATAGGGATCTGAAATTTTCATTGAACCTGCAAAACAATTAAGTATTTTATTTCAAGTGTTCTGCAAAATAACCCTGAAAAAAATGGCTGTGCGTTTGCTACAGTTAAAATTCAATATATATCAACTTTCTGTGGAGCCTGTATTTTTAACCATTTTGAAAAAAATCTTTCAAATGTATTTTAAAGTTAAAATTACATGATTGTAATACTCTATTGAACATAAATACAACAATCTTTACTTAGGGTCTCAAGTCTAATGATTTTGGATCGATCAAATTGTACTTTTTTTTCTTTCAGTTAGATAGATTGAATTAATTCCAATAGTGCATTTGTAGGAGATGAATGTCTCTGGTATTGAAAAGCATTTGATGTATAGTTTTAAAATTGTAGGGTGCCACTTCACACCACTTGGGACAGAATTTTTCAAAGATGTTTGAGATCGTTTTTGAAGATCCAATGAAACCTGGAGAGAAACAATTTGCATATCAAAACTCTTGGGGACTTACAACCCGTACAATTGGGGTCATGACCATGATCCATGGTGATAACCAGGGATTAATATTACCTCCACGAGTTGCTTGTGTGCAGGTATGTATTTTGTTTGTGACTAGTTGGCTGATGAATGGGCTTGTGTTAATTGCATGTTCAATCAGAAGTTAGATTTGAACTGTAGTTTGTGGGAAGACAAGTAACGCATGGTATTGCAATAATAAAGGTTTTCATTTTGCAAATGTTATATGAAATCTCCCATAGCAGTTCACATAGAATATTGGATACTGTAAACGAGTAAAACAGTTGTTTGGTAAGGTAGAATGTCCTATTCTGTGATTGCATTCAAACATTAATTACTTTTCAGATAATTATTCAGACCAGAGAATAGAACACTGACTTTGAGTTCTGAAAGCTAAGGATATAATTTTTAATGATAATAAATAGATAATATATTCACACGAGCAAAGTGCAAATTTATCAGAATTTCCATTTGCTAAGCAAATCAATGCATGCATCTGTTGTTTCACAATTAATTACTGATTTTTTGCAGGTTATAATAATACCTTGTGGTATCACTAACAACCTCTCAGAAGAGGACAAAGAATCTTTAATAAAGAAGTGCAGTCAATATCTTGACCGGTTGACTAATGCTGGAGTCCGTGCTCGAGCTGACTTGAGGGATAATTATTCACCTGGCTGGAAGTTCAACCATTGGGAGTTGAAAGTGAGTGGATAAGTTGTTTAAATTCAAATTTAAGAAATTTCTTGGGTTAGTTGTGTTTCCAAAGTGCACTCTGATTTCACCTCAATAAGTTAGTTATTGATGACTTGAGATAACATGTGAAAGATACTTTTTCAAGGCTCCACTAATTTGCTATCGTATCCTCCTAGCTTGCACCATGCAGAAAACAACAATTGTCAAGAGCAAGGCATGGGAATTAGCCATCATCCTGGGAACTGAACACATTTCAGTTTTATATTGCCCTCAGTTTTTTCAGTTAGGATCTTCATGCATTGAAGGCACTTTTTTATTTGGGAGTGGCAGGATTGGTAATCTGAACTGCTTATGAAGGCTTTGGAATCTGAATGAGAAGACCCTGAATTAACTGAGATGTCTTTGCCACTGTCAATTTGGTTGTGCTGTGTCATAGAATCTTACACTGTGGAATAGGGCCCTTTGGGCCATCTTGCCTACACTAGCCAAAATGTCCCAACTACATTGACTCGCATCCCTCTAAACCTGTATAAACGTTTCTTAAATGTTAGTCTCCTTTTGGAATCTAGCAGGATTGTCAGCATCCCACATTTGCCATTCTACCTGCTAAACATGCTACTCTGTTTATTTCCAAGAACCCAAAATGGCTATGAATATTTTATAATATTCATACATAAACATTCAAACTATTAGACAGCCTGTTAGCCTTGGGTCATTACTATTGATTGCTCATTGAAAGGTGCTTTTGGTGACAAAGTTGCCACGAGGATGGCTGATGTGATTTTTGTTTTTCCTAATCTCTTGTATTTTTGTGTCAATATTCATCTTTTAATCTGAATTTCCGACCTTTGTTTTATGCTGGAATGGTCAGTACAGGCAGCTTGCTGGTCAATGGGAGATTAATGAAACCATCAAGTGGGCTGAATTCAGCCCACAAACCATTTATTGTGTGTCTTTAATCTTTTTTTTGCACAATAGGTTTCAATGTCCTGCAGCTTCAATATGATTAGTAACTCATCTAGTTCAATTAACCTGAAATAAGAAAGTCAGAAAATGCTTCTAGTCAAAGTTGGACATTTTAAAATCAATTCCAGTAAATATAATACATGAAGATAGAAGAAGGGTTTTGACCCGAAACGTTGCCTCTTTCCTTCGCTCCATAGATGCTGCCTCACCCGCTGAGTTTCTCCAGCATTTTTATCTACCTTCGATTTTCCAGCATCTGCAGTTCCTTCTTAAACAATATAATACATGATATTATTTATCTTAACTCTATTCTTTCCACAAAGGTATAGCCTGACTTTTGTTTTCTGCAGTTCCTATTTTTGTTTCAGATTTTCCTCCACTGCAATATTTTGCTTTTTGTATTTCAGTAAATGGAATTACTGCTGAGAATTTCTTTGGTATGGTGCATGTCTGACAAATGCAATGCAAGCATGATGGACATTGCTCATTTTAGTTAACATTCCTGATGGTTTCATCTAGTTTATTGTCTCGTGAGCAACTTGTGCAGCATCAGACCCAACACTAGAACAAGATTTTATTTTCGATGGAGAAGTGGTATTAGGATATTTTCATTTCTAATTTCAGGGTGTCCCCATCAGGCTCGAAGTTGGACCACGAGACATGAAAAATCACCAATTTGTAGCCGTCAGAAGAGATACTGCCAGTAAACTCACGGTTCCTGAGGGTGCTGCTGAGACAAAGTTGAAGATTTTATTGGAGGAAATCCAAACCAATCTTTATAACAGGTACACATTCTAAGAAAATAATAGTACAAATCTGAAGAATTCACCCAACCTTGGCATGTATTGCATTTCGACCATTTTATTAAGGTACCCTTTTTCTCAGACATACTTCTGATGATGTTTATCTTGGATAACTCATGTGAAAAGAGGCGGGGCATACACCATTACCAATTTGGCTTCATGCCTATGTGAAAGATATCATGCCTTTTCTTTTAAATGCCGCTGACCCTGGGAACAGGGAAAGGTCAATCAGGTAACTTACTAACCCTCCACCGCAGGTGTAAAGTGGCTGAAGTGCATACCCATCAATAAAGTTAGTTAGCTATTTGGGCAGCACCTCAGCCACCAAAAAGTACAAGGGTGCAAATGCACGGACACTGCCACCTCCAGGCCCCCTTTAAGATGTGACTTGAAAATGCACTATAAATTTAGTTTTGCAAATTTGTTGTCAAAACCCATAATTCGCAAATTACTCAATCACCACCCAGTGAGACAGAAGGTTTCTGTTGTTTTATTAATGAGGAAATCAATTGACACACATGTGACTCCAGATAATCACGGGGGAATTTCACCTTTGTTTTAAACTCTGACATATTGGAATGAAAACCACAGGTCATCCCCACCCAGGCAATCTTCTACTGATAAAGTGCCTCACTCATAGCTAGAGTTGGTGCTTTCCATTTTGCTCTTTGAAAGGATTTAGAACAAATAGGATTCAGAACAAAGGATTCAGAACAAATTTTCTTAGAACGGAGACGAGGAAACTTTTTCTCACAGAGTGGTGAGTCTGTGGAATTCTCTGCCTCAGAGGGCGGTGGAGGCAGGTTCTCTGGATGCTTTCAAGAGAGAGCTAAATAGGGCTCTTAAAAATAGCGGAGTCAGGGGATATGGGGAGAAGGCAGGAACGGGGTATTGATTGGGGATGATCAGCCATGATCACATTGAATGGCGGTGCTGGCTCGAATGGCCTACTCCTGCACCTATTGTCTAAATACGTCTTATTCAACTCTTTAAAACCCCACCTTTAATCTTTGGGATTTGGAGAATAAACGGCATTTAGGATATTGGGGATTCACAGCCATTTCTGGAACATATCCGTCACGAAAGGCTTTATATATGTTGCTGGGTCAAAATCTGGGAATTTGTGGACCATTCAGCACTGTGGGAGTATCACCAGAAGAAATGCAATTTTTCCAGAGGCAGCTTGCTGCCACCTACTCGGGCAATTAAAATTGTGCAGTAAATGTTAGTCTTACTGAAAATGCTTTTAAAATAAAATAAGATTGGCCTTTTACCTTAAGCTATAATTCCTTGTCCTTTCTCTGTGTACATTAATACATTTTAACTTGTTTAAACAATTGGGAATGTAGATTTGACTTTAATTGCCGATTTTAGAAAGTGAAATTATGCATCACTACTCTGAGTTCCCCAGTAGAGGGAAATGTCTTTCTCTAACTCAGCGTTTCTCAACCTTTTTGCCCTTGCGGAACCCTTGAAATAATTTTTATGTCTCAGGTAACCCCTACATAAAAATTATTATATTTCTTTATTAATCTCTTTCTTTCTCTTTCATAAACTTCATAAGGCAAACATAATATATATTTCTCATAACTGGTTTAAGCAAAAAATAAAGTTTTTCTCAAGTTTATTGACAATGCAAAAAAAAACAACTGAAATCAAACTGCTTGTTCAAAACTGAAGCAAATAAAGGCAAACAGAACTAACCTTGGAGGAGAGGAAGAGAGAGAAAACACACAAACCTTTCATGAACTAACAAAAAACATACATAAATAAACTTTTAATAAACTAACAAAAATAAACATAAATGTAAATGTTTTAAATTCATAAAATACCCTTAAATGATGGGTAAAAATCACTAAATAACATGGGTGAATGAGGGACTGTACCTGCACGCCAGGCACGTGTCGTGAGTAATTACTCGGGGTAGGCAGTCAGTCGGCTTTAAAAAAATCTTAAACCGCGCATGCGCAGATTGTTCTCCTCTCCGTAAGCTGTCAGTCGACTTTTTATGAAGTCTTCAAAAGCCATATCTCTTAATAAAGTACCGTATTTCCCGGCAATGAAGACGCACCTGCGTTGAAGACGCACCCCCCCCATTTTGAGTTGCTAAATTTTGAAAGAAGGCTGGCGAGATATAGAATTTCTAACGCTCAAAAAATAAAAATAAAGAAAGTAACAATTCAATTTGCCCACGGCTTCCAAATCTCCTTCATTCTGAATTACTGAATGGGTGGAGGGTGACGGTAGTTGGAGAGATGGTGGGAAAAACGGGAGCACACCGGGACAAGTTGAATCAGTTGTGATCTTATTGAATGACAATACTAGTTCATGGGACCAATTGGGGGGAGAGTTCCTTTCACAGCGCGTGGGGAGTCTGGCCAGGGGTAAAGTTGCCGGGAGGGCAGGAGCGTTGAGAATGAGAGGGTCGGGGATCATGCTGCGAGGCGCTCCGGGCGTGGAGCCACAGTATTGTGGCCGGGGAGGGAAGTAGCTCGGGTGGCTGCAAGTGGCCGCCGGGACCGGACAGCGGAACCGACTGCCATCTCAGCGCCTTCTGCCGGCCCGCTCACCTCTGGCAGTGTGGGCGGTGGAGCTTACTCCTGTGTCAGCACGAGTAACTTCAATTGGTCCCTTGATCGTGCTGACACAGGAGTAAGCTCCACCGCCCGCACTGCCAGAGGTGAGCGGGCCGGCAGAAGGCGCTGAGATGGCGGTGAATCATTACATATGATTAGCCTATTTATCACTATTTCTCTTGGAACCCCTAGCGACATCTCGTAGAACCCTAACGTTCCGGGGAACCCCGGTTGAGAATCGCTGCTCTAACTGCTGACTACTCCCTTGCTTACTTTTAACAGTTGAGAACTTACAGTTCTGAATTGTATCGTTAATTTCATAGAAACATAGAAAATAGATGCAGGAGGAGGCCGTTCAGCCCTTCGAGCCAGCACCGCCATTCATTGTGATCATGGCTGATCGTCCCCTATCAATAACCAGTGCCTGCCTTCATCCCATATCCCTTGACTCCACTAGCCCCTAGAGCTATATCTAACTCTCTCTTAAATCCACCCAGTGACTTGGCTCCACTGCCCTCTGTGGCAGGGAATTCCATAAATTCACAACTCTCTGGGTGAAAACGTTTTTTCTCATCTCAGTCTTAAATGACCTCCCCTTTATTCTAAGACTGTGGCCCCCTGGTTCTGGACTCACCCAACATTTGGAATATTTTTCCTGCATCTAGCTTGTCCAGTCCTTTTATAAATTTATATGTTTCTATAAGATTCCCCCTCATCCTTCTAAACTGCAGTGAATACAAGCCTAGTCTTTTCAATCTTTCCTCATATGACAGTCCCGCCATCCTAGGGATCAATCTCGTGAACTACGCTGCACTGCTTCAATCACGAGGATGTCCTTCCTCAAATTAGGAGACTAAAACTGTACACAATACTCCAGATGTGGTCCCACCAGAGCCCTATACAACTGCAGAAGAACCTCTTTACTCCTATACTGAAATCCTCTTGTTATGAAGGCCAACATTCCATTAGCTTTCTTCACAGCCTGCTGTACCTGTAAGCCAACTTTCAGTGACCGGTGTACAAGGACGCCCAGGTCTCGCTGCACCTCCCCCTTACCTAACCTAACCCCATTGAGATAATAATCTGCCCCCTTGTTTTTGCTGCCAAAGTGGATAACCTCACATTTATCTATATTATACTGCATCTGCCACGCATCTGCCCACTCACTCAACCTGTCCAGGTCACCCTGCAACCTCCTAACATCCTCTTCACAGCTCACACTGCCACCCACCTTTGTGTAATCCGCAAACTTGCTAGTGTTGCTCCTAATTCCCTCTTCCAAATCATTAATATATATGGTAAACAGCTGCGGCCCCAACACCGAGCCTTGCGGCACTCCACTCGCCACTGCCTGCCATTCTGAAAAGGACCCATTCACTCCTACTCTTTGCTTCCGGTCTGCCAACCAATTTTCTATCCATGTCAACACCCTATCCCCAATACCATGTGCTCTAATTTCCACGCTGTAGCACTCTATGACTCTATAAAGACTCTATACTCGATATAGTAGGATGAAAGGAACTCTCCCCCCAATTGGTCCCTTGAACTAGTGAATATAGTAGGATGAAAGACCTGTTTTTGTCCTGTAATATGATTGTGTCTTCTTTTTGTTCAGCTTGCAGTAGCTGAAATTCATGGAATAATAAAGAAATTTCAAATAAAGGTGTAGTGGAAAATACAGTGCTCGAACACTGGAATCTCCAAGTCCACGTGTGAATATCTTAACTGGGATTACTACTTCTATTAATATTGCTGCTCTTCCTAGTAGTTTAACAATAAATTTACCTGCTCCTTACGTTGACAATTTATCAAAATCTTATTTCCTTGTTAAAATATGACAATATAATTTAATTTTTTATTGCAATACTTTTAATCAAATACTGAAATTACTTTCTTTGGCTACTGTTTAAAATTTTTTTACATTAAAATTATTAAACATTACTCATAACGTGATTCTGTGCATAATAGTATTACTCTAGTGTATCAATAGTTGATTGCTGTTGCCTTTTTACCAGGGGAATGGTATTGTTTATCCATTCACAGCAAATTGACTGCACCAAAGGCAAAATCAATTCAATACAGAGTCTAATTTCTATTCAGTTGTTTTCTATGTTTGAGCTTGTAATATTTAGGATGTTTTTTTCTTCCTGCATTACAATAAGGGCTGCACAGGATTTAAAGGACCATATGGTTTTGGCTGACACAATGGAACAATTTCAGCTGGAGTTAGATTCAGGAAAGGTATGACAATCTCACTTAATTACTGCGTCCTTTGCATGACAGAGGTATTTGTGTGGAATATGTGATACAGTAGGTTAGTACCTAATTGGGGTTTATTCAAATACAAGTAAGACAAATTGCTCAAAAGTCTTGTGTTATTTATATTCTTTGTCAGACGTATGGGCATTGTATTAGGGGAGTCTCAACATGGTCTTGTAAAACGCAAGTCCAGGGGCGGCACTGGTGCAGTCAGAAACCCATGTTTGATCCTGATCTCGGGTGTTTGTCTGTGGAGTTTGCATGTTCTCCCCCTGTCCACCTGGGTTTCCTCTAGGTGCTCCAGTTTCCTCCTACATCCCCAGATGTGTGGATTGTAGGTTAATTGGCCACCTCAAAATTGCCCTTGTATGTAGGGAATGCATGTGAAGGTGAGGTAAAATTAAAATGAGTGTGAGTGGATGATCAATGGTCACCATGGAATTTCGATTAGCCCTTGTGCTTGTTTCCATGCTGTATTTTTCAATGTAATTAGCAACGCTGCTAATTGAATTGAATAGTGCCAATTGCAATCACAGGCCTATGTGGTATTGATTAAAAGCACCAAGTTCTCGTGTTGCATTTCATCTTTATCAAAAAAGCAGTAGTGTTTTATTTTTCCATCTCGTGTATTCCCATTGATTGTACTAATGTTATTCGATATCATTGTTTCTCTTTCAGATTGTGCAGATTCCTTTTTGTGGTAGCATAGAATGTGAAGACTGGATCAAGAAAACAACAACTAGGTAATAGCAAACATTGATCATCTATGTATTAAGTGTTTGTATTGCTGTTGTCAGATATATTTGCACCATGAATAAAATTCTACATAATTGTCAAAGATGTAGAATTTATTCTTAAATACATTTTTTATATATGTGGGCTTTAAGGAATTGTTAAAAATCCGATAAACTGGCTGCCAGCACAATAACCTGGCCCTCAACACCAGCAAAACCAAGGAACTGATTGTGGACTTTGGAAGGAGTAGGATGGGGACCCACAGTCCCGTTTATATCAACGGGTCGATGGTTGAAAGGGTCAAGTGCTTCAAATTCCTGGGCGTGCACATCTCTGAAGATCCGAGAACACTGATGCCATTATTAAGAAAGCACATCAGCGCCTCTACTTCCTGAGAAGATTACGGAGAGTCGGTTTGTCAAGGAGGACTCTCTCTAACTTCTACAGGTGCACAGTAGAGAGCATGCTGACCGGTTGCATCGTGGCTTGGTTCAGCAACTTGAGCGCCCTGGAGAGGAAAAGACTACAAAAGTAGTAAACACTGCCCAGTCCATCATCGGCTCTGACCTCCCTTCCATCGAGGGGATCTATCACAGTCGCTGCCTCAAAAAGGCTGGCAGTATCATCAAGGACCCACACCATCCTGGCCACACACTCATCTCCCTACTACCTTCAGGTAGAAGGTACAGGAGCCTGAAGACTGCAACGACCAGGTTCAGGAACAGCTACTTCCCCACAGCCATCAGGCTATTAAACCTGGCTCGGACATAACACTGAACTTTATTAGCCAATACTGTTATTTGCACTTTATCAGTATATTGATTCATGTGTGTATATATTTATAGAATGCCTTGTAGTCAATGCCTACTATGTTCTGTTGTGCTGAAGCAAAGCAAGAATTTCATTGTCCTATCAGGGACACATGACAATAAACTCACTTGACTTGACTTGAAGACAAAATAATCTGTGGCATTTAAAAAGAAAGTGGTCTTCCAGCAGTCATAGCCAAACCTTATGCCTCAATGTTATTTAAAAAAAACATTATGCCGTCTTATGCACGTTAGCTGTCATGCCTTTGTACTGTCATGTAATATACTTGTATATGGATAGGAAATGTTTGAAGGATATGGAGCAAATGCAAATAGGTGGGCTTGTGTCAATGGGGCATCTTGGTTAGCATGGCAAGTTGGGCTGAAGGGCTATGACTGACATCCCTCAAAGCAGGTTGACTAAAACTGAACGTAATACACCAAATGCGGTCTCACCAACGTTCTGACGACTATAACAAAGTTGCTCAATACACTTGACTAATTAAGGCCAATGTACCAAAAGCAGCCTTTACCACCCTATCTACCCAGGACACTACTTTCAGGGTGTCTAAAAAAACAACCGTTTACCACCATCCTCTGTCATTCCCGAAGCCAACTCCGTTTCCAGGCAACTAGCTCACCCTGGAGCTATGCAAGCTACCCTTCCAGATCAGCCTACCATGTCAAAGGCCTTGCTGAAGTCCGTATATACATTGTCTGTGTCCTTGCCTTCATCACCCTTTTGTTAACTTCTTGCAAGTAAAATCAAAGTAATTTTGTCAGCCTCTTTTTTACAAATATCCATTGTATCGAACAAAAGGGTAATTTGTTATTTCAAATTATTTGGCTATTGTTTCCTTTGCCACTATGCCATTCTTGGAAAAATAATTGTTTTTTGTGTGTGTGTTGTAGGGATCAGGATATTGAGCCTGGAGCACCATCCATGGGAGCCAAGAGCCTGTGTGTCCCTTTCAAACCTCTTCGTGAATTACAACATGGAGCCATGTGCATCAGTGGCAAAGAGCCTGCTCAACATTATGTACTTTTTGGGCGTAGTTACTAATGAAGATGTGAATAGTGGAAAAATCATGTCTTTGTCTATAAATGTTTTTATAAGACTAAATATCAGTTGCTTTCATCTTTGTGTATTTTTATCTAGTTATAAGAAATTAACTATGAATAACAAGGACAAAACCTTGAGAGCCTATAATGATTGTCAAAAATAAATCCAGAACAGATACCCTACTTAACATTAGTAAAAAGTTTAATGAATACATTTGTGTTTTTGTTTGATTTAAACAATGTAGTGTTTTGGTATAAAAATAGGAAAAATATTTCCAAATCTTTTGCTTATCAAAAAAACAAATGGAGAAAAATACATTTCTAAATAGGATTAATTACCCATACTATGTGATATCAATCATATTACAAAATTAGGCTATTCCCTTATACTTGGTTTTAATGTTCAAGATTTTAAAATTATTGTAAGTGGCCCAGCCCCTTAAAGTTCTAACACATTTAATTTATCCTTCTGGATTGTAAGTTGACAATGTGAACGGTTCTTTCTCCTTGGTTATCGTCCAAACATTTCTCAAATCTAAATAAGAAAAAATCATGAATTTCAAATACTTGGTAATTGCCATGTGTATTTCTACTCTTTTTTTCTATCCAGAGTTCTTGAATCTGCCATTGTATCAACATTTGTGCTTATTTTTCTTGAAATATTGAAACTTCAAAACTAAGGTTCAAGTAATACTTCAGTTCTGAAACAATTATCAAAGACCCATACAGTGTGATTTAAATCCCATCTGTTCCTTCTCAACTATACTCTTACAAGAATACACCATTCTCCTCAAACCATTCTCCAACACTGCTTAATTAAATGAGAATGCTCTCAGCTGATTCCCTTCTAATCTCATCTGATAGTCAGAGTCATACAGCACAGGAACAGGCCCTTCAGCCCAACTCGTTTATCCCGATCAAGATTCCGCATATTAGCTGTCCCATTTGTCCATATTGCTCTGACCCTTTCTTATCCATGTTCCTGTCCAAGTGCCTTTTAAATGACGTAGTTACTGCCTCAAACTATCTCCTCTGGCAGCACGTTCCTTTTAACTACCCTCTGAAAAAGTTAACACTTTTTTATTTTAACCCTCTCACCTTAAACCTATTTAATCTAGTTTTTGATTGCCCTGCCCTGGGGAAAAGACTGTATTCACCTTGTTTATGCTTGTGATTTTATACACATCTTAAACTTCTAAACTCCAAGGAATACAGGCCCAGGCTACCCAACTTCACCCTAAACTTAGGCCTTCACGTCCTGGCAACATTTTTGTAAATCATCTTTACACTCTTACCAGCTTAATGACATCCTTCTACAATACAATACAATACGGTTTTATTCGTCACATTGCACATTAAGTGCAAGTGAAATGAATTTGCCAGCAGCGGTACAATAATAAAGAACACACAATACACAATAAAAATTTAACACAAGCATCCACCACAGCATTCATCACTGGTGGAAGGCACAAAATTTGGCCAGTCCTCCATTTTCCCCACCTGGTCGGGTCCTCAACCCTCCGTAGCCGTTGCTGCGGGCGTCCAGAAGTGCAGTCAGGTAAAATTCCAGGTAAGTCCAGAGTCGGCTCTTCCCTACCGGAGACCGCGGTTTTAGGTTGGTGTAGGCCGCAGGCCGGCGGTCGAAGATTTAAAGTCCCGCCGCGCCGCAGCCAGAAGCACCGCAGGGCCGGCAGTCGAAGCTCCCCTCCAGGGGTGATGGTAAGTCCACGCCGGGCCCGCGGTAGAAGTAGGCCGCGGGCCGGCAGTGGTGGCTTCTTCACCCGGGTCCCCCACGAGGGATCCCGGGCTGCGGACGCTGCGCCAGCTGGAGCTCTGCAGACTGCGACTTCAGGCTGCCATGGGCCAGCGAAAAGGAGCGCTCCCCTCTGGCGAGCCCCAGCGAGGGCTCGCCCGCTCCGCGCCGAGAGTCCACGCTGCGCCCGCCGCTGAAGCCCCGGTCACCGAAACGGTTTCCCCCTTACCCCCCCACACAAGACACACAGAGGAACATTAAAACCATACACTAAAACATCTCAAAGTAAGATAAACAAAACTGAATGCTAAATAAAGTGCAGTTCTTGATTAGTAAGTGCATCAAAGGTTACAGAGAGAAAACAGGAGAGTGAGGTCGAGAGGGGAAAATAGATCAGCCATAATCTAATAGAACAGTCAATGGGTCAAATGGCTTAATTCTGCTATTAGGCCATGGGCCGAGCATCGAAAGTGTCTAGAATTTAACTTTTGTGACCCATGTCTGGTATCTACTAGAAATTTGGCACAGATTTAGATAACATATAATTGAGAAGGAATTCATAACTCGTCAGTGCCAAAAGTTGCACACTAATTAAGCTAATTAGAAAATTAGATCGAAAAAGTAAGTGCCATCTAGTGCTCAATGCTCATATTACTCTATGGGGAGCCTAATTCCATGCTGCGGTCTATTTAAACCAATAATTATTATACCATATAATAATTACCATATAATTATTATACCATATAATATAACTCCATATTAATATACCATATAATATAACTGGAGTTATATATAATTTATATTATATAAAAATAATATAATGAATATAATTGTGAGTCTGACTGGAGGTGTATGTTGAGTAAGACTGCCGCAGAGGTCCCAGGTTTCACCGGCTCCTGAACCCGCCTGATTAATGGGTGAGGGCAGATCCTGTGCATTCCCCCGTTTACTGAACCCCACTGACTGCCAGTGTGCAGAGTGGGGGTCATGGCCATAGTGGGACTGAGGCAGTGCCAGGCTGGGGAAAGGCTGGCATCTTCCATTGAGAGGAAAATACCTAACCCTAACCCTAACTCAACCCCCTTCCAGAGCTGCCCACAGCTGGAGCTGGAGGCGCTTTGGGACCGGCTGCGGGCTCCGTATGTGTGGCCGCTCAGCGCGTCCACCTCGGCCAGCATGCCCTTCTGGATCATCAGCAGCAGCCCACCCGACACCACGATTACACCGAATGTCAACATGGTGGGGAGCAGCACTGCCCTGCACGCCACCCGGGCTGCCTTCAGCACCCCCATAGCGCCGGCTCCGTCAGTCCGCTCGCTCGCTGCAATACCGGCCGGCCGATAGCCCGACCGACCCCTCACTGCACCCGCCGGCCGGCCGCCAGTCTGACCGACCCCTCACTGCACCCACTGGCTGGCCAACTGCCAGACTGACCCCTCACAGCACCCACCGGCCAACAGGCCGACCGACCCCTCACAGCATCCACTGGCCCGGTGATAGCCCGGCCGACCCCTCACAGCACCCACCAGCCGGCTGACAACCCGACCGACCCCTCAGAACACCCACCGGGGAGGCTATACACAAATTGAAGGAACAACATCTCATATTTTGCTTGTGCAGCTTACAGTCCAGTAGTATGAGTTTTGATTTCTCTAACTTCAAGTAGCCCCAGCATTCCCTCTCTCTCTATCCCTCCCCCACCCAAGTCGCACCAGCTTCTCGTCACTCAGCAAACAGCTAACAGTGGCCTGCTTCCTTTAGCATTGTTACTTTTTTGCATATCTTTCATTCATTGTTCTTTATCTCTCTATAATCATTGTCTATATCTCTCGTTTCCCTTTTCCCTAACTAGTCTGAAGAACGGTCTCAACCCAAAACGTCACCATTCCTTCTCCAGAGATATTGCCTGCCCCGTTAAGTTACTCCAGCATGTGTCTATCTTCGGTTTAAAATGAAAATAACAATTGTCCATGATTGGCAATAGTAACAATATGATTCTATGTTCTGTAAAATGATCAAAAACATAGCCTCGTATGATACAGTTTAAAAGTGATAATGGAAATTTATAAATATAGGTATATCTTGCTTAGTGCTGCTTCTCTATAGCATTCTTTTCTTTTGGAGACTTGTTTTTCCAAAACTAAATAATAAAGAGACTGCAGAATGCAATGGCATAAAGTGATTTACTGGTAAATTTGATTAGTAAGGGTGTCAAATGTGAAGGTTTTGCCTTTGACCTACCCTCTGTCGCTTGCAACACTAACTTCCAGCTCTTTAAAAGTCTTGCTGGTGAGTTTTCCAAGGTGCACACAGGCAAGGTTTGGGACAGGATACTAAGCCGAGCCGGCCAGGGGCCGAAGCAGTGCACTTGTCAGCCGCTGTCAGGAGATGGTTCATCCCACACAGAGCAAAATCTCTTCACTGAAGGTTTGTTGAGTATACCCTTTATATTAAAAGGCATGAATGGCTTGTTGGCCAGGGGCACAGTTGATCTCGAGGACTTTTTCTCCATTCATCTAATGAGAAGTGCAAGGAGTCAGAGGAAGACCATCTCATCTTTGGAACTCATCATTGGATCCGGTTGACTCCCTCCCTTCTCTCCCTCGCTTACACTATAAACAAGACAAAGCAAAAGTTCAATCCAACTTTGCAGCCAGAATCAAAGCTCCAATAAGAGAATCTGGTTGTTTCACATTTTTTAATACTGGAGCCATTAATGAAAGTGGATTGAACGGGTAAACATCTTGAGTAAACACTGCGGAAAAGCGTACAGACTTACAAGTGAGTTACAATAAGTGAGTTAAAAATAATTTATCAGGATCGCATTTGCATTTATGCTGTTATAATCACTCATTGGAAGAATTAAACTACATGCTTTAATATACTGCAAGTTGTTTTATCTATTTAATAAAAACCTAAGACAATGTTCTTGCTGAAAGAATTTAACAATACATATGGAAATAAAAAATGGGAAGCAGTTGATAGGTTGCGGGAAAGTACTTGGGAAGGAGGAATAGTAGCTATATTGCTTGCAAACATAGCCAGGGAACAAGTAACAGCATGTGGTTCAGCATTACGGTCAAGTAAGTGTACAACCTGATTGATTTTCTGGTTTTGATGTCTATGCTGACATATGTGGATTTTTACCTCCATCTTTCTTTCAGGCAGGATTCTTGACGTCCACATCGTCTTAGATGAACCAACTCTAATTTCCCTTTTAAACCCTTTATCAATGTGGATGGGTGACTGCTTTGCAGATCACGTCTATTTTGGACTACAGGGGCAATCCTGAGGTTCCAGTCACCCATCACTTCAATTCTGCAACCCACTCCCACTCTGACCACTCTATCTTCAGTCTCTTAGATTGCTCCAATATTATAAGCTTGAGCAGCAGCAAATCAATTTCCAGCAGGGCTCAATGTAGGAATGTTACAAAATTTAAAAAATCAAGCCTGTAATTTATCCCATCAGATAATGCATAAACTTTAATTTGATACCTAATTCACTTTCATATCATCAGTATTAAAGTTATGGTCATTTTCTTACTTGGAAATTTGCATCTCGTTCCCTATTGCTTTTCCATTGACTTGACACAAAAGCAGTGTTCGAGGACAGTCAATTGACATAAAAGCCCATAACTTTCTTAAAAATTAAGAGAACTGAATGAAATTTTCAGTTATTATAGATTGAAGCATTCTGAAACAAATATGAAGCATCTTACTTGGATGACCTGAAATTAAAGCATATAATTAGTTAATCTAATTGTAGCTAATTATAAAATTGACCGTTGTGACGGAAATATTAATAAACACCCAGACTGCCTTGAAAATTTAAAAAAAGTGATATTCTCAAGATCAGAACTTTAATATTATTGTATTATATGCTGTGTCCATAACAGACAGGTAAAGAAATTACTATTTCTAGCAAAAGACCAAGTCTTTATGGAGAATTGGCTTGTACATTGGCATATCATAATCAGTAGCATCATCATACTCCTTAGATTGTAACCAATAAGCAACTCTGTACACCTTGTTTTTCCTCAACTTTTCAATTTTGGCATTTTAAACTACAAGTTTTTGTTCTTCAAACCACGCATGACATGCCTTTCTGCCCACTACTTTCCCATTAAGAATGTCCTGTAGATCATCACATTTGGAGTAGTCCAAATTCGGATAATCTCTGCGAATGATGTCTAAATCAGTCTCTTTTGCTGGGCATTTGGATTGACAATTTTGTATTTCTTCTTCGGAGACATCTGTTTAAAATGTAAAGAAAAAAACCCACTGTACAGCATTAACAGAAACAAGTTATTATTTGCAGTCTTAGAAAAAAAGGTAGAAATGATAAAGTTAAACGCTAAAACAAATAGTAAATACCCAACAAAAAAATCATATTCATCAGTTTCATCAAATCAATTCATCTAATCAATTAAATTCATCTAAATTCAATTACTAGATCTAAACATCCATTTCTTAAGAAAAGGCTGACATTTTTAAACAGCCTAAGTATCCTAATAACAAATAACAAACTGATCCCATTCACACAATAATTCACAATATAACATGATTTTTAAATCTTACTTTGTCATGAATTTATATGCCAAATGGAAGGAATTTAATGTTTAATTCCCATAAATTAATCCAGAAACATCCACTCTCAAGATAATCAAAATCATTATTTTTTGCACAATAAAAATCTCTGAAACTGTACTGTGGCTATTTAGTATGAAAATATTGATCATGGATAGACAATAACACAAAATATAGATGATTTAGATGTTCTTATGACATGATTGTGCAAAAAAAATGAATTTGAATATCTTGAGAGTGGATGTTTCTGGATTGTGATCGATTGGAATGTGGCCACTGCCATGATTTAAGCCCCTATCAGCAGGCAAGACACGGCCGATTTGTATTGGGGCCTAAATAACATTTTCCACATCATACGATAAAAATGAACCCATACCAAAAAGCAAGATAATATGTTAAATAAACGACATACCTTTTGTTTTGTCCTGCAATTGCGATCCGTGATGTTGAAGGCGTTAGAAGTCATGTTTAGCTTCAATCCAGCGGTGCAATCGTCCAGAATTTTTTTTTTAAACCGGGAACGGAAGCACGAACAATATTTCTTCATCAGCTAGCAGCCCGCGGAAATCCCTCTCCAACAACCAATACACACCTGCATTTTAATCCCCCCACCCCCCCGCACAGAGCCTCTGGAATCGCACGGACAGGCAGCAGGCAGATCTGGAGCGCCACTGATGGTAGGTTTTGTAACAACGCTACTCAATGCGAACGTCAGGTTTTGATATTGAATTTAACAATTTCAGGTGCCTTTCCTCCATAGACAGTAAACCACATAATCCAACACACTCAGGTCTTTGATGGTGCTGGGCTGACAGATATTCTAGACAATTGGATGTTATTCCTCTTAACACACTAACATGGTTTTAATTAACTATTCTTAGATACCACACAGCATTGTAACATTTTTCAGGGCAACCCAGTAAGTTAAGAGAGTGCAGGAACAGATGCCCTGGTGAATTGAATTGACATGTGGGAACCAGTGCCCAAGTAAGTTGAAAGAGAGTGCTGTAAACATCAGCTACTGGGCCATGTGCTGAAACATCAGTATTTCTTAAACATCAGATAGTGGATTATCAGAATATAACTGCATGTGGCAAAACTTTCCGAACAATTTGTTGTTTCAATATGTGTCTGTCACTTTGTTTCAGCTGCTGGTTATTAAAGTAATTGTTCCCTTGACAGTTTTGATCAGCTCTCTCTCACACCACAAAGGCAAGGAAACATGAGGAAAAAGTACTGGGCTGGCTATTGATGCTCACATCCTTTACAAACTAAAAGGGCTGTCTCACTGTGCGAGTTGACCCACGAGTGACCCCGAGTTTAAAACAAATTTAACTCGTGGTAATCACGTACAATTAACGTAGCGGAAACGTCTGAACTCGTGGACACAACTTAGCGACTCTTGGTGCTAACGGGAGGTACACGTGAAACTTGTTAACTCTTGCAAAAGTTCAAACATGTTTGAACTTTTCCACGAGTAAAATGTACTCTTGTGGTTAAAAATTGAAACATTTAAACTCGTTGTAAGAACGTAGTGGCCCGTGCGTTTAACTTTGTGACTCGTGATTCTACCGTGGGAACTCTTTTTAGAAACAATAATCAGGGACAGAAATATCAGTTACTTAGACTTTTTAAAGACAAATTCTGCTTAACAAAGTTAAGCAAGTTATTGATAAGGTGACAGAGTGGGTTGAAAAGAAAAAATTGCTTGAAGTTTATATATAAATTTGTGTTGTGTTGTGTTGAAAAGCTTTTTGCTGATCCGTTTGATTCTCACTGTTTGTTTACTTCATTGCACAATAAAAGAGAGTTCTTTGCTATCAAGATCAAATTGATGTCTGGAAGTCTTCATTTTAATATCACTACAAAGTCTCATGACTTGAATGTAATATTCCTTTCATCATAAAACACAAAATAGAGGAAGGCAAAATATATTCACATCTTGATTCTCACAATCATTTGTGAGATTTAAGGACAGCTGCCTCATATGCTGCTTTTTAAATGTTTAAAATTGTCACCTCTCAGTAGATCAGAAAATAAGACAAAGTCTTATGTGAAACAAATGTCTTGAATGTGAAACAAAGTCTTTATTCTTGTTCAATATAAAAAACGCGTTTTTGCGCATATTGAGAAAAGTAGCACTGCAGCAAACACCACTGTCTGAAAAGGGCTTCTCATACATGAAAATCAACAAATGAAGCACAAATAAAAGTATTTCCACTATATACTAATTCAGCTGAGAAATGCACTAGTCTAAATTCAGGCAATAAAAGATACAATGCAATGCGCTAAATGACAAGTTTTGAGATCTACAATCAGATAAGCAGATGCATGATAACCACGTTTTAAAGGAAAGACAGATGCAATGAAATTACTTTTACACCACAATAAAAAATAAAATCCACACTTAAAGTTAAACAAAGAAAAGTCAGCAGGATTTAAACTAAACATGAAATGAACTGGATTTTTCTGCATGTGGGCTCTCCTCATGCAGTGATGTACCTGTGGTCGGCAGCCGCTCAAAATAAGCTGTCCTGCCACGGCACACTGCCCAATTCTGAATTATAGTAGGAGCAGAGATGGTCTCTCTGCTCTTTTGCACTGTTGGTCCCCGTGTTACCTCGAAAACACTGCAGTGGCACCAAAGTCTCGTCGTTTGTACCACTCCTCCACGCACCTAGTGTTATTCTCCCTGTTTGACTGTCCACTAAGTCACCGTCCTGCATGGCTGTTGCTGATCCTGAAGCTGCACCTCTGATACGGATCAGGTTGTGCAGAACACATGCAGCAAACACAATAGTCTCTACGTTCTTTGGCTGGCATGACATCATTTTTTTTAACATGTGATGATTTTTCAACAGTTCGATATACATTGTTGCCTCAAGATTAACGGGAGAGGAACTTGGTACACTCGGGAGACGAACTTGGAACATCGCAGAAATGAGAAGTAAACGGGAAACTTAGACATTCCCGTGGGAACTCGGTTAAACTCTGGATCATAAACTTGTAGTCTCGTACGCAACCACGAGTCTTTCACTCGGGGTCACTCGTGGGTCAACTCGCACAGTGAGACAGACCTTTAATGAGTTTTTTTCCATTTTAACTCATTTAAAAAACAGGTCAAATCAATCATTAGTTTGAAACAAGCCACTGCTTGAAATTAATTTCCACATTTCCCACATTGTCATCATTGATCTTTACACAGTAAATAATTGTGAAATTAAAAAAAGTCTGAAGAAGGGTCCCAACTCAAAACGCATCCGGCCATTTCCCTCCACAGATGCTGCCAACTCGTTGAGTTCCTCCAGCACTTTGTTTTGGTCAAGGTACCGGCATCTGCAGTTTCATGTCTCCAAGTAAAAGTGAAATGTTTGCACACTGCTGCTAATCAGAAACGGACACATTTTCTCCTCACATCCCCCCCCCCCCCCCTCCACCTCCCCTCCCTCCTATATTCTTTCCTCTGGCTTAACAATTTGCAACTTTCATCAGTCTGTCTCATAACGTTTGCTTTTATCTCTGCCCTTTAATCTAACCGTTTGCCTACCAATTGACTCCAGTTTAGCCGGGGCTCCTTGATGTCATACTTGATCAAATACTGCCACAATGTCAAGGGAACTCTGGTTCAGCTCTTTTGTCCACGTTTGGAAAAAGGTCATAATGAGCTCATAGGCTGAGTAACTTTGGCAGAACCTAGAATGAGGTTCTATGAGAAGGCTGTTAGTAAGCAGATGCTGCTTGATAAGATTATTGACAATCTCTTCCATCTTGATGATGATCGAGAGTGCTAGATTAAAGATTGTACATTATCCCTAGTGAATAGGATGGTGCTGGTGTATGGGGGATCGCTGGTTGGCGCGGACTCGATGGGCTGAAGGGCCTGTTTCCGCACAGCATCTCTGAACTAAACTAGTAGTATTTTATTTGGGTGGCATAATGGTGCAGCAGTAGAGTTGTTGCCTTAAAGCCCTGTCACACTGTGTGAGCTGACCCACGAGGTACCCCGAGTGAAAGACTCGTGGTTGTGTACGAGATTCCAAGTGTATGATCAAGAGTTTAACCGAGTTCCCATGGGTATGACTTTGTTTGCCGTTAACATGTCATTTCTGCGATGTTCCAAGTTCGTCTCCCGAGTTATCAAGTTCCTCTCCCGAGCTACTCTTGAGCCAAACGTGAATGAAGGTCTGTTTTAATAAGCAACAGTGACTGAAGAAGGGTTTCGGCCCGAAACGTCGCATATCTCTTCTCTCCGTAGGTGCTGCCTCACCCGCTGAGTTTCTCCAGCATTTTTTGTCTGCCTTTTCATATTTACAAGCCTTGTTACCACCGTTTTTAAACAAAACAATATTCATGCTCAACATTATGTTTATCCAAGTACGTTCACTGTACTTCCTTTACTGTAATAGACGTTGGAACCTCCTGAGTTTGTGATGGGCGCTATTTAAATACAGGGATGTCTTTTCATTGCTGGACGTTTTTCCCTGTAACATATTTAATAGAATTTACACTTTATAATTAAACTATTCGCATCCGCATATAAAATCTGAATTAAGCCGAATTACTCATTGAACTGGCAATCGTGACATGAAAGCCATAAAGACGGAAATGGCAGATACAGACACAGAATATTTGTATCTGCATTGCATTTTCGTGCAGTTCATTTGGACCACAGTCTATGACCCTTCCGCTGCAGGATATTGAAATGGGGACACCCGTCAGACAAGGGTAGGGATATCACCCCAAGGGGCACATAGCGACAAGAGAGTTTTGTTTAAATATAGATGGAAAGGGTCCTGACACTATTGAATGTATAGACACTGATAATGCATTGCACTGTTTTTGTTTTGTGCACATTTCTTATTCTGAGTAAAGTTTATTTTAGAAAAATACCGAAGGCATTAACCACTGAGAATCTTTGAAAAGATTTCGCACGGTTTTTGTTTTATACATATTTTTACTCAGGAGAAAGATTATTTTTGAAATTACACATGGCATTGGTGTATTGCATATCCTGTACATCTTTTTATGAATAAAATGTTTTTTTTAGAAATAAATCCACTGAAGGCACTGTTGTGTTTTTAAATTGATCTCAGCAACTGCAGGAGCATTTGTTAATGAAACAACATTCTCAAGTATCTTAATAATAAACCACGGTTTAAGTTTTCGCAAAAGCCTTTAGGAATGGCAATAACTATTTCATTGAAAGGATAACCTTTCAAATACTGGCCGTTAATAAGGACGTAATAAATTTAAGCTGGAGTAAGCAATCCTTGAGTCTTCTCCGCCGTACAGGTAGATCACGGCTGATTTGGTGTCTCAAATTTAGTTTCTCCTTCATATGATATCCTATGAATTGATAACGAATTTTCCAGGTGAAGCAGAACTTTTGAAATATCCGTTGCAGAAACAGGGGGTGCGCAGTTTAATATTACCTGCTCCCTATAATCAGTGACTGGATTCTTGCTTTTCAATCAAAATAAGAAAGCACCACGTTAATTCACGAGAAAGTACATTGCAATGCTCGATTCTACAAATATAGCAAACTCTCAAAATATTGTTCCTTTGGCTACAGTTTATAGTCTTTAACTATTTATTTTTATAACTGTGGTCTAATGTATTAAACTATTGGTAAAAAAAAAACCTAAAGGAAATATGCAGGATTATGTCACTTTTTAACATCTGCTGGCAGAAAATATATTTACTACTCTACATATATTTATCAAACAAAAGAGTGTATACGTTATATATTTTACAAATGTCACTCTTGCTGTAGAATTTTGTTCGGAAATAATTAAAATAGCAAGTGAAATGTAGTTATATTGCCAGGGAATGGCTTAAAATTGCTTGCTAAATTTAGGTTAGCAATAAAATACAGCAACGATTCAAATAAATTATAGAAAAATGTGTTTATTATTTCATTATTGTCACGTGTACCGAGTGAAAAGCTTTGTTTTGCATACTATCTTATCAGATGGATAGCATCGGTTTGGAAGGATATGGGCCATACGCTGGCATGTGGGGCGCCATGTTCGGCTTGGAGAAATTGGACCAAATAAGCTGTTTCCGTGTTGTATGACTGACTCTATGAGATCAAATAATATTATACTTAATTATAATGAAGTCAAACTCAAGTACGAATCGAAGTGCAGTATACAGAGTGCATAATACAGTTCTCAGCATTGCACCACACCAGTTGCACAGAGAGTCCAAATGTCCGTAATGAGGCAGAGGTGAATCGGACAGTACCTTCGGTTATAGAAAGACCTTAAAGAAACCTGATAATAGAGGGGAAGAAGCTGTTCCCGAGGCTGGAAGTGCGCGCTTTCAAACTTCTGTACCGCCCGCCGGACGGGAGCAAGAAGAAGAAGAAATGACCGGGATGGGACAAGTCTTTGATTATATATGTTTTGAGGCAGCGTGGAGTGTAAATGGAGTCAATGGTGGGAGACCTGGTCTTTGTAAAATAATATATCCTATAAGATTTTATTTCTCATTTTGAGACATATAGTAAAAGACTGTGTTCTGATACTAACTATTAAATCCCTTAAACTTGCAAAATAACTGTTTATTAGTTCTGGCGAGGACAGCTGACCCTTTACTTGTGCAGTGACAAGGGAAGGGGTTCTCGTAATTAGCATAAGGAATGGAAATGAAACGTTCACAATATAATCACTGTGAAATAAGTTGATTCCTTTCAATCAACTAATGCTGCAGGGGACGAAAGATTTTGACGGTGTCGTCCAATTTAGAGAGCATTAAGACGTCTTAAATCACAAGAGAACTTGTTCATGAAATATTTATCTGAGTTACAAGAAGCAACTATCAACAAAGTTGTTGATCCGACGAGAAAACGACGTTGGAATACATGAAAATAACCATGGAAAATGAAATATATAGCCTCTTAAACCTGCAGCTGTCTCGAGTAATCATTGCTAATCTGAAGATTTTAAATTCATGGTTTATGAGAAACTTTCTTGGTTGGTTTTCGGCTTGCCTTCTCTTTGGACTGCTTTATGCTTGACTAGTCTCACAATTCCTTTCAAACTTTGAGACCCGACATAAATCAAAGTTGAAACTTGCTGCCTTTAACAACATTTCAGCGGTAATCTTATCATTATTTACCACATCAGATTAGTGCAACTGTGAGAAAGCTTTGCAAGGAGATCATTATCAATTTACTCCATACATACAAAGGTTTGAGACTTTTTTAAATTGATCTATATTGGCGCCAAAGAATGAGGAAAGTGGGTGAGTTTATATGTATTTTTTGACATTTTATGAATTAAAGCAAAATAGATCATATTCCGGAAGAAATTGTAACTGATGTCAAAATACCGTGGCTGGATTTATTAATTAAACGGGGCTCTGATGAAAGATCGTACTCGAAACGTTAATCCAACACGGTAGACTCAAGAGTCACTAAGTTTAACTCAAGGGCCACCAAGTTCTTACAACGAGTTTAAATGTTTCAATTTTTAACCTCAAGAGTAAATTTTACTCGTGGAAAACTTTAAACATGTTTGAACTTTTTCAAGAGTTAACAAGTTTCACGGGTACCCGCCGTTAGTGCCACGAGACGTTAAGTAGCGTCCACGAGTTCCGACGTTCCTACTACGTTAATCGTAAGTGATTACCACGAGTTAAATTTGTTTTAAGCTCGGGGTACCTCGTGGGTCAGCTCGCACCGTGAGACAGGGGTTTTACAGCGCCAGAGACCCGGGTTCGATCCAGACCACGGTGCTGTCTGTATGGAGTTTATACATTCTATCCGTGACCTTGTGTGGGGTTTTCTGGGTGCTCCAGTTTCCTCCCACATTCCAAAAACGTACAGGTTCGCAAGTTCATTGATTTTGGTAAAATTGTAAATTGTCCATTGTGTGTGTGTGTGTGTGTGTGTAGGATAGTGTTAGTGTATGGGAATTGCTGGTCGGGGTGGATTTGTTGGACCGAAGTTCCCGCACTGTATCTCGAAACTAAAAAATCGAATAATAGGACAGTAATTGGAAGGGTTAAATTTGTCCTGCTTCTTGCGGACAGAACATACCCAAGCAATCTTCTACATTGTCACTGTTGTAGCTGCACTGGAACAGCTGGGTGTGGAAAGTACTGGGGCAAAAATCTTCAATCCTATTGCCAGAAAGTTGTCTGGCCACTTAACCTTTGCTGTATACAGTGCTTTTGGTGTTTCTTGCTATCACATGGATGAGTGCAATTGGCTGCAAACTGCCATGTACCATGCTGAATACCACTGGAGGAGGCCGAGTTGTGGATAAATTACAAATTTCCAGACTAGAACATCGATTGGGCTTAAAAATAAATGTTAATAGTCTATACATATAAAGTAATCTTTAATCATTCTTGCCGCTTTAATTGCATCCGATTTATCCTTCCTGGAAACGAAAGTAGGCATTCCCTTGGCATGCCCATCAGGGATGTCGATCAGAACACAAGGAGACTCTTTGCCAATGTATGGGCTACCGCTAACTCAAAACCAGGAAATAACATGTGTAGGAAGGAACTACAGATGCTGGTTTAAACCGAAGATAGACGCAAAAAGCTGGTAACTCAGACTGGGTCAGACAGCATCTCTGGGGAAAAGGATTAGGTGACGTATCGGGTCGAGACCCTTCTTCAGTCTGATAATTAGTTGATAATCAGCCCATTGCAGAGAGGTATCCTGTATTATTATTTTAAAAGGGTTGTCATCCTGCTAGCTATTCGGTCAAGATTCCGTTTAAAGTGCTGGACATCTCATGCAATCTCCAGTGGTCAAAACTGTTACTGCGTGATATTTGTTAATCTGGTGCAATTGTTCCATTCAGGGCATCTGTAAAAACGAACGTTTCGGAAGGAACTACAGATGCTGGTTTACACCGAAGATAGACACAAAATGCTGGGGCAACTCAGCGGGACAGGCAGCATCTTTGGAGAGAAGGAATGGGTGAAAATGAAGGCGCAAGTTGTAGATGTAATATTTGCTTTCCAAAGAATCACGTACAGCCACAACCCGCAGACGTGGAGTATAACTTTACCGTAGCAAAACATTCCAATGGGTACTTTACTGAATGTTATCAAATAAAATGTTATTTTAGGGGTAAATAACTTGGGATCGTAGCAGAACTTTTAAAAATGTGTCTTGCCAAAATAAAAATTCGGAGGGAAAAGTGTAACAATAGTTTGAGATAAGACCATCTCCTCCAAAATAAGTCACACGCGTGCTATCTATCAGGAAGCGTGTCCTGGCTTTGAGAGGTTTGTTTGATAATATTTAGTGAAGTGTCCCATTGGAATGTTTCAGCTGGATTTCCCCACACGCCACAATTTCAACCAGGTTTGACCTGTGACGCATCAATGGGTGTAGATGTAATGTAACACCATGTGTTCTGGTTTGGAGGAATAATATTTCAGGTAGATCTCCCCCCCTCAACCCACACATCACAGTTTCAACTAGCTTTGACTTACGACTGGACATACTAGAATACAAAGTAGCTGATAGAACACAAGCAATGGCCAAGACACATTGGACTCACCGATCGAACCTGGTGCTCTGACGCCTCGGTGCCCACTTGTAATCACCGCCATGTGTAAGAACTGCCGCTTGATCTTCATGCTGGTGTTAACAGGCGGCTTCTTCCTTGTGGAGCTGGTGACAGGGAACATGAGCAAGTCCATCGCTCTCATCTCGGACTCCTTCAGCATGCTGTCCGATGTTATCTCTCTGAGCATCGCGTTGGCGGCGGCCTATGTGTCGAAGCTCCAGAAGAGGGCAGGGGTTTTGGGAGCTCTGGTCAACGCCGTCATCCTCTGTGCGCTAACTTTCGGCATCTTCACCCAGGCGATGTCTCGTCTTTTAGAATTGAGCAAGTTGGAGGATGTTGTCCTGGTGCTGATCGTCGGAGTTCTCGGGCTGGGCGTGAACGTTGTTGGACTGATCCTCTTCCAAGACTGTTGCTCCAAGAGAGGCAGATGCATGCGAGCAGGTGACTGGGGTCCTGCAGGAAGGGCTCAAAGTAGATAGTAAATAAATAAACGAAGACAGCGAGTGCTGGAGACACAACAGCGGGTCAGGTAGCATCGCTGGAGAACATGATTGAAGACATTTCTGGTCGGGAAGGTGCTGGAGTAACCCAGCTGGTCAGGCAGCATCTGTGGAGAAAAAGGATCTCATCTCCAACATTTTCTCCACCTTCAACCGGATACCACCACGTCACATCTTCCCGTCTCCACCCCTTTCCACAGAGACCATTCCCTCCACAACTCCCTGGTTCACTCGTCCCTTCCCACCGAAACCACCTCCTCCCCCGGGTACTTTCGTAAGAGATGCAACACCTGTCCCTATACCCTTTCTCTTGACTCCATCCAAGTAGCAATGTTACAAAATTTTGAGATTTAAAAAATCAAGTCTGTAATTTATCCCATCAGATAAAGCATAACAAGAAGTTTAATTTGACACCTAATTCACTTTCATATCTTCAGTATTAAAAAAGTTATGGCCATTTTCATACTCGGAAATTAGCATCTTGTTCCCTATTGCTTTTCCGTTGACTTAACACAAAAGCTGTGATCGAGGACAGTCAAAAGCCCATAACTTTCTTAAAAATTAAGAGAACTGAAAGAAATTTTCAGTTATTATAAATTGAAGCATTCTGAAACAAATATCAAACAATCTTACTTAGACGACATGAAATTAAAGCATATAATTAGTTACCTAATTAGTAATCCCTCAACGTAACTCCTCATGAAATAAAGATCAAACTTCAAACTGGTAAGTTCTCGTTTAATCTTACTATTTTACTTCGGAGTCACGTGAGTGACTACGTGAAGATGTCAAAGCTCTGTGATTTCAGGCCGTAGATTCAAATCCAGGCGCTCACTGCATTGATTGACTCTAAATAAGTAAAACAATCAACAATGCACAACCACAACATGGATGCAACCAGTTAATGGTTAATTTATCACCATAATAGTAACCCCTTTATCACAAGAGGAATATTTAATACTAAATCCAAAAATAACCACCAAATAACCACAGGTATTATAATCTCCTTATGGTAATACTTGTGAATTCTTTCACTTATGCCTGCAGCCATGAGGATATGTTCTATTAGAACATCCAATTCCTTGGCCGTCAAACTTGATGGTGCCCTGGTGAAATAAGATTTAAATTTGTCAGTATCCATACCTGCATCAAGCAACACATGCTTCAGCCATTTTAAAATAGTCTAAACCAACACTTTCTTATGCAGCTATTATTTATGGCTAATAAAAATACTCATACTGAACCTCTTTAAGGTTCTGATAGCTTCAATCTAACATTGTAAATGTGATACCACACATAGACATGGATCCGTAGGATATGCTGAAACCCCAACTTACATCCTGTGATTCCACATCTACTCTGTTTAAGCAATTCATAGACATAGACCACAATAGTAACTGTGTCTCTTTCCATCATGTCTATTCTTACTTTCTGCAATAGTTGCACTCTCTGTGTATGAACCAGTCCCCTGAACTTGACTTCCTTAATGGTAATTCAAGCCAAGGACAGCACTGTAATAGGAGTCCATTAACAAAAAACAATAGAACATATCTCTTACATTCCAGATTATTGTATACTTGTGTCTAAGAGGTTTAGAATTAAAATCCTTTCATAAATCTGCAGACCAAAGGGTGTAACCCTACAACATTTTATTCTGATTCCTCCATAGATATACAGTAACGGCACTCCTTGCAGTATTCATAGCATTGTAGCTTAACTGCTAATAAAATAAAGAGATTACAGAACTCTAACACTACTGATATGTCTATAGTGTGATATGTAATATTCTGCTTAAGCAAAACATATCGCATTTACTTATGTAAGAAATGTACTACTTCTGGGTAATATCCCTCCAGATTGCAATAATATCCACAGTACAATCCGATAGTCCTCTTCCGATAAATGTCACTCCTTAAAATCTGTAAATCAACAAACCAATACGATAATGTAAAGGATGTGAATCATCAGTTATAGAGTGCACAAACAGATTAATTCTGTTTGGAAATTATAAGAGGCTTTGTGATCATTTTAAACACCTCAGGGTACCATGGTTTTGTAGATCCAATCTAGTACCACCAATACTCCCGAAACAGAATCCTGTTTGCTCTTCTGTATATACTGTTAAATGAGAAAAAATGGAAAATGTATACAAACATTTTACCCCAATGCAGCGAGAAACATCCACCGCTACTGCCCAGTATCAGACTTTATAACATATATTTAGGTAATTGGTGGTTAAATCTGGATACAGACAAGTCATCAATCGTGCAATAATATTACTAAATTTCTCACGATCCAACATACATTCTGTATTATCATTGATTTACATGACTTTGAGTCTTCAACTATATTGAATCTATCTCATAGGTAGATTGCCAATCAAATATTTCTGGTAAACACCAGATCCAGATCACATTAGCCAGTCTATTACAAGATACTGACTTAAACCACTCGAATGATTGACATACATTCTATTCCGTAGTGTCAATCTATATCTAAACATGCAAACTTTGCATATAAGAGCAATAAGTTTTAGATCATAAATGTTCCTAAACTTTCATTAATGATCCCTTGTTATTGGATCAAAAGGTACTTTCTCCATATTCCATGTACCTCCACAGCTGAAAATACTTATATGTATGACCTCAACTTAGAGCAATACCATTAGTGTGTAGCATAATGGAAGGTGTTCAGCCAGAATCTCTCTGGAGGCATTTGAGACACTCCTGATTCATTAATATTCCACTAATAACTGTAACTGGCAAATATATGGCCTGGCAAACTTGCCATAAATTGTATTATCCATTCCACTATCCGTGCTTACTGTAAACTCTGATAATGCCGCAGTCTAAATTCTACAGCTGAAAATAAGCAAAAGTTTGTAAAATAGGCTTGTTTCCTGCCTAATTGAGGGTTGGTGCTCTGTAATGAGCTTATTACCACTTCCAATTAAATGCCTAATTGAGAATTAGTGCTCTTATAATGACCTTTATACCATGGTTGATGCTCTATAATGAGCTTTATACAACTTCCACTTAAATGCAGCCTTAATCTGTAATCGGATCACAAAAATGTGTTCTCATTTAATAATGGAACCCAAATAATCAATAACTGTGTTTGGAAACTGTTTAGATTTATCTCGATGGTTAACAATTCTCCAAAGTGAGCTTGATTCTAACACTCATGGTTCTGTTGTAGTCCGAATGTTTCCTACAATCAGAATATGGCAATAGACCATTATCAAATGGCCCTGAGTTCTTAGTAAAGCTAATATTAGATCCATCAACCTGTCAAATAGTCTCAAGGCTGAGACTAAACATTAATACAATGCTTTAAATTGCCATAATTGGCTTATCCAGATAAAATTAAAATATCTATTATTACCATACATAGTCACATAGTAAAATGCATATTTTTGATATTGGTTGCATAACATTAACAAATGTTATCAACTGTTTATACTGTACAAAAAAGAGTTAAAATTTGTCAGATCTAGAATAATTTTACACCCACCATCCTTGTTTACTCAAATCAAATATTTGGCATTAATTAATGGTAATGGTGAACTGACTTCTTAATCATCTCTTTTTCACAATGTTTCATGTTTTGTCTGAATCTACATATTCTCTTATTTTGAGAAAATATGTGTCTGGTTTCAAATATCATAGTAAGAGAAACCAAATATGGGTAGAACTACATTCTAAACCCCACAATACTGTACAGTATTATATCAAATTGCCATTTTTTTTAGCAAGAATTGTAATCTTCCCCAACTTGTAAGTGTAAAACATTTAATATGTTTCTTACAGAACCAGCCCTCCTCCTCAGGGTTTGCCTATGGCAATTGTTATCCCCTGATCTTAGTGAAATATTATAACTTCCACATATCTCAGGAGGAGTGCGCCTATAACGCACATATGGGAAAGACAGAATTGATACTTTACTATCCCCAGTCACCACATATTGGTGGGGAAAATTGCCTTAATTTGATCTGTTAATCACACAGGATCATACCTTCTAAAAACAGATTAATAGACAATTTAAATATTAGATGGTGTACAGAGCCCCCAAACTTAGGGTATATATTAGGTTTTATAGCACATGAGTGCTAATTCAACCTTGTTGTGATATAAACACATGCTCTCCATCCAACCTTTGGTCAAAAAAGCCTTAATGCCTGACCAGTAATTTCAATACCCTCTTCCCCGCTGAGACTTGCTTATCATGCTCAATACTGCGGGTTTATATTTGTAGACAGCTCATACCTGGTTAGAACCTGGAGCTGCTGGGAGAGCAAGTATTTTATTGACATAGTTTATTTATCTCCCAATGGTTCCCTCATCTTTTTGGAACCACAACTTTGATATATTGTGCCAACTCTGGTCCTATGGCTCTATATTGGGCTCTAGGCCTCATATGATCCATTTACTTGAATCTTTGTATGAAATAATCCTCCTCATGGAGGAGCGAATTTCCATCCTGCTTCAGGTATCTCTAGCGCTGGCTCTCCCATAGGCCTACGCATAGCAACCCTTCCAGTTGCTCTCCATGCGGGCTCTCCTGTAGGCCCATCATAGGCAGCCCTCTTTCAGATGCTGCTGGCGCTGGCTCACCTGTAGGCCAACGGTAACTTCCAGATATAGTTGGCGCTGGCTCTCCTGTAGACCAACGCACCTTTAACCAACTATTTGCTCACACTGGCTCACCTGTAGGCCAGCGCTGAACAGGACTTTCCCAAATACTTACTATGCTGGCTCTCCCTTAGGCCAACATTGAGCCGGACCTTCTAAAGCACTCCATGCGCTGGCTCTCCACTAGGCCAACGCTAAACCTGGACCTCCACCAGGCACTTCCTGCACTGGCCCTGTAGGGACAACACTAAGCCCGGTCCTTCCCCAGGCACTTCATACACTGGCCTTCTCTAGGCCAACACTAAGCCCGGACCTTCCCCAGGCACTTCATATGCTGGCTCTCCTTTAGGCCAACGGTAAACTTGGACATTCCCCAGGCATTCCCTGCATTGCCCTGCAACTAGGTTTTAAATATAACAAACTAGTTACCTGAATCGGGCATTCCCTGCATTGCCTTGTAACTAGGTTTTAAATATAAGAGACTAGTTACCTGAATCGTGGATCCTCCGGTCTGACTTCTCTAACGGCCACCTTAATATCTTATGCGCTCTAATGGCGCTAAACGGTAACCGATTAAAAATTTTTTTTAAAGGGCGCCCGCTTCTCACAGACCCGCAGTCTGTCTGAGTACTCTGCGGTACACCTACAAATTTTCTTCATTGTGACTTGTGTTTTCACTACCACAAGTCTTTTCAAATCAACCTGAAAAACGTAAGTAAAAACTTACCTTCAGGTTTTTTACTTACCGGTTTGGAGGAGCTCTGCTCACTCCAAACACATCGGCACTCACGCTATGCGTCTGACGATATGACGCGTGTGCGGCTGGATGGGTTCTTCTTCATGTAGTCACTCACGTGACTCCGAAGTAAAATGTTTAATACCTGTAAATTAATGGCCATTAAAATCATCTTGCGAGTGGGTTTTTCTGGAACGCGATCATTTGGAACGTTGCGGTTGCGGTGAATTTAAACCCGTATCGGCATGAAAAATACTGCCGGTTCGTACGGGGAAAAAAATCACCGTTTCGCAACTTAAAATGTGAATTAAAGGCATCTTAAGGAGCACTTTTATACATAAAATAAACGACTTTCGTTTACCTGTCCCGTGCGTGAAATCCGTCCCCGTTGTCGGCGTTGACGGCTTTAGAAGCTGATTTTAAAATTACTCCAGCGCTGAACTTGTCGGGCGATTTTTAAAACAAAATACACAGAACGCCCGTCGGAACGATTCTTCAGCAAAAGCTTGCACTCCAACGAAATATAATCCAGGACAAGATAGGAGAAACCCGCGTTTTAACCCCGCCCCCCCCTCAAAGGCGTCAAAATCGCGCACACGGCCAGTGGCAGAATTGCAGCGTCACTGAAGGTAAGTATTGTAACATACCTAATCCAAGGACTCCGACAGTCCTTTCAGGTGAGGCAGAGGTTCACTTGCGCCTCCTCCAACCTCATCTACTGTAATCTGTTATTCTCGGTATGAGCTCCTGTATTGGCGGGACCAAGCACAGACAAGGCGATCGTTTCGCTGAACACCAATCCTCAGTCCGCCTTGGCCTACTCAATCTCCTGATTGCCAAACATTTTAACTCATCCTCCACTGTCAGAGTGAGACTGCACACAAATTGGAGGAACAACACATATTTTACTTGGGCACCTTACAACCCTGCAGTATGAATATTAATTTATCTAATTTTAAGTAACTCTTGCAACCCCCTCTCTCCATCTCTCCCCCACCCTAGTGCCTTGCTAGTTCCACTGTTTGTATCTCTTTGTTATCACCTTTTCCACAGTCAACAATGGACCATTGTGGGCTATACCTTTCCTGTGTTATTGGTGCGAGCTTTGATTTGTTCTGTACCTTTTCATACCTCTAGTTTCCTCCTCCTCTGACTCTCAGCCTGAAGAAGGGTCTCGACCTGAAACATCACTTGTTCCTTTTCTCCAGAGATGTGGCCTGACCCATTGAGTTACTCCAGCACTTTGTGTCTATCCGGTATATACCAGCATTTGCAGTTTCTTTCTACACCTTTCTGATTGGGATCCTTCATCAGAATGTACTTTAGTAGGGGAGAGAAAGCTGGGAGAGCAGGGGGGCGGGGCAGGACAAAGCCTGGCGAGTGATAGGTGGATACAGCGGAAGGGGGGGTTAATTGGCAGATGGTTGGACAAAGGCTAGAGATGAAAAGACAGAAGGTGTGGGACAAGGAGTTAAGAGGCACGAAATGGGAAAATAAATTGGGGTGAGGGGTTGTTTGTAGGTTAATTACCTAAAATTGGAGCATTTAATGTTCATACCGTTTGTATCTGGAGGATCTGAATCCTCCAACTTGTCCTGTTCTATCGACTTGACAAATGGAATATGAGGTGCTGTTCCTGCAGATACTGTAGCTTACAGCCTAAAAGTATGAGCATTGAATTCTCCAATTCTAGGTCTGGAGAAACAGCAGCTCATATTCAGAATGATTCATATAAGCATTAAAGCCCTTGGCAATTTAAAACACAATTTGTACTTACATGTGTAAATCATCACCAATTGGAATGTTTGCATTTCTTAATGTTTAATGTTAATTGTACTTGAACATAACCATGATAGGATGACGCCTGCTTTATTTTGTATGTGTCTTATTACTTTTTTACTACTGTCGAACAATTTGCATTTAGTTTCATCTTATTTCCAAAGAAGACATCTAAATATACATTTCTGTTTTTTATATTTAGATAGCTTGGGAGGTGACACAAGAGAACAAACAGGGAACAAGAATACGAGTGTTTCTAACTTAAATATTCAAGGTAATACCATGCAATAAAATATATATTATAACTTAATAGGCACTGTGATGGTAACTGTATTTGTCAGTAAACATACCATTATGTATCTTTACTCAAGTATTTATCAGTACACAATGTATCAGGAAACAAATGAATCTATGGTCACGCTTACATATCCAGTGTACAGCTAATTCTCCCACTACAAACTTTACTCAAGATTTAATGAATTATGAACAATATCTTCACTTCTCAAGTTTTTTTACTGATTGTTTTAAGGTATTTAACATTAGATATGTGGAACATAGCATCTTTCATTTCATTTTGAAAGGTAGTGCTTAAAAGCAAATCATTATTAGAAAATATTGGGTTTGAATTGGAGTTTCTGTTTCTGAGGAAATAACCACTGTCACTATTGAAATAAAAGCCTCAAATTTAGCAAACAAAGGTCCGAAGTCTGAAACGGAAATGTCAAATGCTGGAAATACTCAACTGGTCAGGCAGCAGCTGTGAGGGAGAAAGATATTATGGGGTTTTTAATAAGAATTATATTTGTTGAAACTCATCAATATAAAACAGGGATATTGGAAATATTGCTGATGTGCCATATTGTGCAGGAGTTGCACACCACTGCCATAAAGTCTACCACCTTTACCACTACTCCCTTAAACTAAGCCAATATTGGTCCAAAATTTAGCAATGTTTTACAGAGTACTGCGAAACATGATAATCTGGCATGCTTCGGACTATGGTGGTGTCATAGTGATGGATTTCTGGATTATTGAATATTACGTCCATTACAAACTAATACAGTATTTAGTCATCTTTTTAGATGTTAAAAATAGTATAATAATTATTTTGGTGAACCTGATGACTTTAAAGGGAATACTGGAAACTTGGCTCCGGTGAATTTAAAAGGATTGTGAGAAGCAGGGTCCCAGTGTGCCAAAAACAAGCATGGGAAATGGGGACTGAGGCCCTGAGGAATTTAAAAGGAGTACAGGAAAGGTCCCAACACATTTTAAGAAGAATGAAAATGGTGTCCAATGTGACTAAATGTTAAGTGGGAAGCGGATCCAGTGAATCACATGTGAACCATTGGGATTCCTGAACAACAGGATAGTGGACTATCTAAAAAAAAGCCTATTCTGTCCTGTTCTGACAGAAGGCATTTCTACACTCCTCAGTTTTAAATGGCTGTTACCATTTTTGTAACTCTGTCCCTATGTTCATGACTCTCATCTCAACATCTCGGTCCAGTTAGCCCAGTTAGGATCCTATAGGTTTGAATAAGACCACCCGTCATACCCCTTCGCACTGCCTACAATGCTACTCTATACAATTTTAGGTAATGGGGCCAAAACAAGTTTGCAGATTACACTAAAGTGGGTGGTATTGTAGATAATGAAGATGGTTGTCACAATTTGCAGCAGGATCTTGATCGTTGGGCAGGTGGGCTGAGGAATGGTTGATGGAATTTAATACAGAGAAATGTGAGTTGTTTTGGGAAGTCCAACAAGGGCAGGATCTACGCAGTGAATGGCAGGGCTCTGGGGAGTGTTGTAGAGCAAAGGGATCTGGGAGTGCAGGTACTTGAAAGTGACATCACAAGTAGATAGGGTGGTCAAAAAGGCTCTTGGCACTGACCTTCATCAATCAGAGTATTGAGCAGAAGTTGGGAGGTCATGTTGCAGTTATACAAGGTGTTGGTGAGGCCACATTTAAAGTATTGTCTTCAGTTCTGGTCACCATGTGATAGGAAAGATGTTGTTAAGCTGCAAAGGGTGCAGAGAAGATTTACGAGGATATTGCCAGAATTTAAGAGCCTGGGCTATAGGGAGAGGTTGTGCAGGCTGGGACTCTATTTCTTGGAGTGCAGGGGGATGAGGGGTGACTTTTAGAGAGGTGTACAAATTATGAGAGGAATAGATCAGGTAAATGCACAGAGTAGGGGAATCGAGAAACTGAGGGGTAACGTTTTTACACAAGAGTGGTGGGTGTATGGAATGAGCTGCATGAGGAGGTAGTTGAGGTAGGTATTATCACAATGTTTAAGGAACATTTAGACAGGTAAATAAATAGGATAGGTTTAAAGGGACATGACCAACATCTTTAACCACAAGTCCATCGGGCAGTGGTCAGTATGGAACATCCTGTAGATGCTGCAGGACATGGAATGGTTGGATCCTGTCGGTGCTTCTCTGAGCAGACTGCCCACATTGTCTGGCAAAATGCCTCATCACCAGAACTCCAACAAGAACCAAGACCTCGCTTGACTGGCGATGAGAAGGGCTCATCCAGTCAGATACTCCCTGAACCATCGGAATCTTATTACTCTGCCATCTGGTCATGCCGCCATCTGGATGGCTGCTATGGAGAGGAGACAGTTGCCCACCTCTTTGCAGAGTGTGGATTTGCAAAGTTGGTCTGGCGAAGGATTTGCAAAGTGGGTTTCGAGAAGGATTTGCGAAGAGGGTCTGGAGAAGAATGCAAAGGTCCTTGTAATGGTTCATGCCAAATAGGCCCGTAACAGTGGACTCTCCGCAGACTGGCCCATTTCAGATTGCAGGAGAAAGTGCTGAGAGACTAATGCGAAAACATCTGTGGGGCAGGGCTTGGGTCTTTCCACCCCTGGTCATTGATGGGCAGAGTCCGGTAGGGACACCCCTCAAATAAGGGAAGGCATATCACCCTAGGGTGCCACATGAGTGCAAGGATGTTTTCTTTAAAGATAAATGAACAATAGAACAAGAGGACAATAATGGTATGCTTTAAATTTGACATTTGGGGATTTGAGGAGCAACAAGAATAAAAAATGGATCAACCATATAATATTGAATATATGCGAATTACTTTGTTTGGAGAACAGTAACATAACAGAGCATCTCAATGCCATGTATAAAATATTTATTGAAAGAGCGATGTGGATCTATGATATTACTTCAAACACAGAAATGTATAGGGCAAGAGATTTTCAGTTTAACTGACGGAAGGGTGGGTTTAAAAGTTGTTTTAAAAGTAATTACATCATATATCAATGAATTATAAGGTGAAATGTATCAATCAAAGCATTGGAGTGAGTCCAAATGAAACTGGGTGATTTGGAATGTGGAGGAACCAACTACATTTCTATGATTTTTTCGTCAAAATGACTATCATGTAAAAACGATCCCAGCTCCTATTGCATTATTTATAAGGAAAGCCAGTCAGCTTAGATTAATAACCATCACTGATTTGGTATTAGAACATAGAAAAGTGCAGTAGAAGAACAGTCCCTTCAGCCCACAAAGTCTTGGTTCTTTGTTTCTTGGTCCTCCAAAATATTCCAAATTGGAATTTAAACTGGAGGTGGTGGAGGGACTTAAGCCAGAAAGGGTTTTTGGGAAGAAAGAGCTACCTTAAATTTAGTTGCATCTGGTTGGGTAAATATAGTAGGGTGAAGATTATTCAATGCTTTAATTGTGCGGGGGAAGAACTAATTGCTGTACACATCTGTCTTGGTAGCTGGAATCTCAAATTGGATCGAATGCCCTCGTCTGCTCCTAATTGGTTTGGGTTTGGTGTAGGTCTTGTAATCTATGTCGAGCTGACCATTTAACATTTTGTAAAAAACAGGTCAAACGGTGAGCTTCACGTCTCTCTTGGAGAGGGTTCCTACCCAGTGAATTCAGAAGTTTGGTAACACTCGCTTCTCTCACATACTGTAGGTGTTAGTAACAAATCGAGCTGCCTGTCTTTGGACACGTTCGATGGAAGAAATGTTTTTATTTGTGTATGGGTCCCATGCTGCAACTGCGTAGTCCAAATGAGGTCTAACGAGGGTGAAGTATAGCTTCTCCTTGACAGAAGTTGAACAATGATGAAAGTTGCGCCTCAGAAAATTTAGGACACCTGTTGCTTTCACCGTTGCATGATGAGTCTGACCATTCCAACGCAGATCATTCTGCAATTTGATGCCAAGATACTTGGTTTGTTTGGATTCTTCAAGGGTGGCACCAAGTATATTGTAAGATGTTTCGCCTGGATTCCTCTTTCTGGTGACACACATGGTTTCACATTTGGAAGGGTTGAACTCCATGCCCCATTGTTATGACCACTCAACCATTGTAGATCCTTTGGAGAGCATCATCATCATCAGCTGACTTAATTGGACGGTACAGCAAACAATCATCAGCGAATAGTCTGGTCGTACTTGTCATAACCATAATCATAATAATAATAATAGTACTTTATTAGCCAAATATGTTTTGCAACATATGAGGAATTTGATTTGCCATACAGTCATATTAATAACGAGCAACAAGACACACAAATACATTTTTAACATGAACATCCACCACAGTGACTCCCCCACATTCCTCACTGTGATGGAAGGCAAAAAAAAGTTCAATCTCTTCCCTTCTTTGTTGTCCCTCGGTCGGGGGTCTCGAGTCTTCCGTTGACGGGACGATCTTGGCTCCCACAACCGTCGGTCGGGCCCTCCGCGTCGAGGGGATCAAGCCCCCGCAATGGGGGGATCTCAGCTCCCCGCGCCGGTCGATCGGATCCCGGGTCAGGGCTGGTCGAACCTGCGACTTTGGAGCTTCCCAACATCAGTCTCGACACGAGACTGCGAGCTCCTCGATGGTGAAATCCGCAGGCCGTAGTTGGAGCGTCGATCCCAGCCAAGGGATCACAGGCTCCGATGGTAAGTCCACGGCCCCGCGGTGGGGCTCAAAGTCAGTCTCGAGCAAGGCCACCAGCTACATGATGTTAGGCCGCAGAACGACCGGAGATACGATCCGGAAAACAATTGCATCTCCGGCAACGTAAGAGATTGAAAAAAGTTTCCCCCGACCCCCTCCCCCTCCCCTCACATAAAACAAACCAGAGAACATTAACACATACCTTTAAAACACACTAAAAATAACAAAAAAGACGAAAAGACAGCAGACTGTTGGCGAGGCTGCCATCACTGACAGCGCCACCTGGTGTTTTGCCTTGCCAAACATGATGCAAGTTAAACTAATCTCCACTGTCTGCACATGATCAGTATCTCTCCATTCCCTGCATATCCATGTACCACTCCAAAAACTTCTTAAACACATCATTATATGTTTTAAAGGGAACATACACTAATGTTGTATGATGCAACATTATTGTATAATTTGGAGCATATTATACAATGTATAATATAATAATATTCAACTGTTATTGCATATTAAGGAGCAACAATTTCACACAGAGGGTGGTGGGTAAATGGAACGAGATGCCAGAGGAAGTGGCAGAGGCAGGTACAATAGCAACATTCAAAAGATATTTGGGCAGGTGAGGACTCAAGACATTTTTATGTCATTTGTACCAACCATGAAAAAGTGAAGAATTCACTTTTATGTCATTTGTACCAACGATGAAAAAGAAAAGAACATGTCACCAGGCTCCGGAACAGTTTTGTTTTTGTGTGACTTTTCCTGTTTGTAAGAGTTAAAACAAAAGCAATTATTTATTTTCCAGGTGTCTTCCTACAATTACTGGGCGATGCTTTGGGATCTGTTGTGGTGGTAGTCACTGCTACCATCTTCTATGTGTTTCCACTTGGATCAGATGATCCCTGTAATTGGGAATGCTATGTCGATCCAAGCCTGACCATCGTTATGGTTATGATCATTTATATCTCTGTTTACCCACTTTTCAAAGAAACAGTTCGTATTTTACTTGAGAATGAACCCAAAGAATTGAACATGCAGGATATGGGTAAGTTAATGCTTATTATGTAAGATTCATTAACGTGTCTCGAAGACCTAAGGTCATGTTCAGATTGGAAATATATCCCCAAAATACATCTTCGGAATTTATCTTCTGATATTATGTTTAGTATTTGATGTTATTTCAAGAAAATAACATAGTCATAATCTTGATAAACTGCCACATTAAGGTCATAAGTAAAAGGAACAGAATTAGGTCATTTGGCCCATCAAGTCTACTCCGCCATTCAATCATGGCTGATCTATCTCTCCCTCCTAACCCCATTCTCCTGCCTTCTCCCAATAACTGACACCCATACTAATCAAGAATGGATCTATCTCTGCCTTAAATATATTCACTGACGGCCTCCAGAGCCTTCTGTGGCAAATAATTCTACGGATTCACCACCCTCTGACTAAAGAAATTCCTTCTCATCTCCTTCCTAAAGGAACATCCTTTAATTCCGAGGCTATGACTTCTAATCCTAGACTAGAATTTTGAAAACTATTTGATGCTCTTAACACCAGAGATAATTAAATGAACAGGAAGATGTTGTTGTACACCTGACACGATTTCATTCTCCAGATTCCATGCACATGAAATGAATGTTGCAGTCTTGGGTCGTTTCAAGTTGCTGTGATATAATGCAATTTATTGAAGAATTACAGCGGTGCAGTCTTAGTTGTAATCAAAATAATATAACATCTTTTAATTACGAAATAATTTCAGAGGATTACATGATTTTTAACTATTCATTGACTGCATAGAAGCCAGATCCATTGTAATTGTACTGTCTCCATTTCCTTTCTCCTAAGGCAGTCTCTTAGGATCAAGGATGGCTTGCATCCATTCCAGTTCTCTGGAATCTGAGGTGACTCCAGGTTTTGCCGTAGGTGAGGCAAGAGGTGCCTGATGAGGCGCACTTACAGGTAGTTTGTTAGGTGATGCATGCCTTCCACCCTGTGAGCTGTGAGCCTTCTATTCATTGGTCCAAGGTTCTTAATGCCATTCTGCAATCTCTTCAAACAATAGAAGTGATCAAGGACCAGTCATTCAAATGAGTCATTAGGTAATCATATTAGTACAAAGAGCTTCTGAGAACTTACATAAATTGCTGCCTATGTCCATTTTTTTGCCATGATAGAGGGCGGAATGATGTTTGTTTCCGAAACTAGTTTCAGAGATGCAAGCAATGTACCTTGTCCTGTGGAGCAATAGACAATAGACAATAGATAATAAGTGCAGGAGTAGGCCATTCGGCCCTTCGAGCAGATTGAATGTAATTCGGGCCTCAGTGCATGGGATGTCGGCCTGCGAGATGACACAGATATTGGTTCACTTACCTTGTTAATAGAGGATTTTACAGAGACTATGTGGTGATGCCTCTCTGATGCTTGAAGGTGGCTGCTTCATGTCTAAGAAATATACAAGAGAGCATTGATCATAAGGTCATAAGTGATAGGAGTAGAATTAGGCTATTCGGCCCATCAAGTCTACTTTGCCATTCAATATTGGCTGATCTATCTCTCCCCCCTAACCCCATTCTCCTGTCTTTGCCCCATAACCTCTGACTCCAACTAATCAACTGTGAGTTTTGTGTTAAAAACACTCCAGAAATAGAAGGGAGAGGAAAGAAAATTAACTCTTAACTAATGGATATAAATATTAAAACTATATTTATGCTGAAAAGAATTAACTATATTACAAAAAAGTTTCACTGTGACAACATTTAAGTTGTACATGTCACATGTGAAATGTGGTGGGAGAATACAAGTATACTAGCTTTAAATTGAGTAATTGAAGCACAATTTAATAGTCATTTCTAGTAGAACAGATAATATAATAATAACAGTTTAATATTTCATTAGGCATATGAAAAAAAATTGTGACCTCATTGAAAATCTGTTATCAGAGACATCAATTTCCTAAGATGTGTCCCATGAGGTAAACGTTACATGTCTGTTTGAGGTTCCTCCTTTGCTGATCCTCAGTGTATACATTTGGTTACATGAGGGCTTCAACAGTTTGAATCCTTCCATAGTGTTTCTTGATATTCTCCCTTTCGAATGTTCCAGCTGGTTATACCAAACCAGGTTTAGTCCTTTCAGATGTCCTTGTGAGCAAATTTGCCAAGACTTGGTGAATCCTCCAATGGAGACATTTACATTAAAATATTAATGTCCTGAATATTTGAATTGGTTTGTTTTTCTCTCTCTATTCAATATCAATATCTAGATTCTCCCAGTCCTAGTTCAGAAAACAATGCGGAGAAAGTTATCGACACAAACGCTTCGGACACAGAGGAAAAGGAAGAGACAAAAGTAATATTAGATATGCCTACTGTTTCAATGTAGTAAGTCTATTTCATCTGGCAATATAATCCCATTTCAAAGTAAGACTGAACCTGGGGCTAAACTTATTTTTTGTTTATATGTGCAAAAGAAGAGCACAGATCAGTCAGGTTTGAGGTTTGCTTAACTAAGACTTAACTTCCTCACTATGACCAGGCTGAAATAAGCTTGGAAATAAAATTGAGTTTATTGAAAATGAAGTTACTTACATCCCTTTAAATGCTATCCCTTTAAATAAAGAGGCAACTTTCCATTTGAAGGATGGGAAGCTACGTATTTACCTCTTTCAAACCATTCTATCTGCACATTAGATCTGAGTGAAATCTTTAAATTATATTTACCGGTAATTTCAGTTGAATGAAATGTCCAGCCTGAGCATTTATGTTAGGTTTCAAAACAGGGGGAAAAAAGCTCCCCTACAATTTTTCAGGTTGTGCAAACAATTGCCATTTTACACAATATTGTGTCGGGGTGATTAAACATACTATGTCCCATCGTTCTACTCTTGCTTCCCTCCCCTACCCCCCCTCTTCCAGACGGAACAAAGATAGAGTTCCCCTGGTCCTTACCATTCACCCCACCAGCCTCTGATTCCAACACATCATTCTCAAACGTTCCCGTCACCACCTACTTGATCTCACCACCTCTAGTCACATCTTCTCATCTACACCCATTTTCACCTTCCACAGAGACCGCTGACTCTACGACACCTTGGTCCACTCATCCCTTCTCACCCAAACCAACCCTTTCCCATGCAGCCATAGGAAATGTTACCCCTGTCCCTATACTTTGTTCCTCGCAGCCATCCAGGTGAGGCAGTTGTTCACATGCACCTCCTCTAACCTCAGACTGTGTTCGGTATTCCTAATGTGGCATCTTTTACATCTGCAAGACCGAGCATAGACTAGGTGACAGTTTCACATCGAACACGAGCGCTAGATCTCCTGGTTGATAACCATTTTAACTCACCTTCCCATTCCCATTCTGACCTTTCTGTCCTGGGCCTCTATTGCAGGGTGAGGCCTCATGCAAACTGGAGGAACAGCATCTCGTATTCTGCTTGGGTAGCTTACAATGTAATGCCATGATCATTGAATTCTCCAATTTTAGGTTAAATATTCTCCAATATTGAAATTAACCTGCTAACTACAGAATGGAAAAAAATTGAGCGTAGTAAATCCTTGTTTTAATGGATTGCGGTTATAGTGGATGGATCTACTGACGGCTGCCCATGCTGCCTCCCTGGCTGCCCACAGCCCCGACTGCCCACACTGCCCCTGACCCACACTGCCCCCCTGCACACACTGTCCCTGGCCCACACAGCCCCTGGTCCACACTGCCCTCTGCCCACACTGCCCCTGACCCACACTGCCCCTGCCCCACACTGCCCATGGCCCACACTGCCCACACTGCCCCTGGCCCACACTGCCCACACTGCCCCTGGTCCACACTGCCCTCTGTCCACACTGCCCCCTGCCCACACTGCCCCTGGCCCACACTGCCCCTGACCCACACTGCCCACACTGCCCCTGACCCACACTGCCCCTGGTCCACACAGCCTCCCCGGCCTCTTGTGGCCCGGCACCCATCACTCCCTGTGTAAATGCTTGCTCCACATGTTTCCTTGTAACTAAACCTCTCTCACTTTAAACTTATGTCCTGTGGTACTTTCCCAGGACATTTCCATCCTGGGAAAAATACTCTTGATGATCTAACTCTGCTTCTCATACTTCTGTATGCTTCTCTTGTGTCGCCCCTCAGCCTCCAACGCTGCAGAGTGGACAGTCCATGTTTATCCAACATCTCCTTCTAGCTATGGAACTCCAATTCAACCTCTTCTGCACCCTACCCATAGCTTCCATGTCATTCCTATAAGCTAGTGACTAGAATTGCCTACAATATTCCAAATGTGGATCAATTAAAGTTCCCCACTTTCATGCTCAATGCCCTGACAATGAAGGAAAGCCCTCCCTTCCCTTCTTTGCTGAGGGAGGACATTGATGAGATATGTGTCCCGCTTAAGGCACCACATGTTAGGCATGCCTCACCTATAAACAGCAAAGGCTACCACTCAAATTACGAGAGTCTGTGATGACCACCTGCACAATCTATTCACTAATGCACAATCATGCAACATACAACTTGCTCGAGAGGGAGGGAGAAACAGCAGAACACGTTTTAGGGATGTGCTCTCTAATAGAAGCCCTCCACATCATATTTATGTAGGACAGGGCAGCTGCATCAATGCTTGTGTGTCCACATTGCAAATCGTGGTGAAAAATGTCAGGATGTTTAAATCACTCCTCAAATGGCTGAAAAGACCGAGGCACTTTTACCATGTATCTAAACAAATGTCTTTGATTCGCTCTATATTGTTTTTCCTGAAGGCACGGCTGACTCCTGCTCGAGCAGAAGTTTATTATTAACGTCAGTGAGCAAACATTTCACAGTTACTTGGAGGCACAAGAAACTGCCGATGATGGAACCTTGAACCTTGAAGTGCTGGAGGAAAGTGGGTCAGCAGCATCTCTGGAAGGAAATGGACAGATGATGTTTTGAATTGGGATCCTTCTACAGACTTTAAAAAAAAAATCACAGTTACTTCCTGTGAAACGATCCATGGAGAAAATGTGGGAAACGTGGAAATTAATGAAAAAGCAGTGGCTTGTTTCAAAATAATGATTGATTTGCCCTGTGTTTAAACAAGTTGCAATGAGAAATCTGTCATTAGTTTGTCAAGGATGTGAGCATCATTAGCCAGCCCAGTATTTTTTTCCTCATGCTTCCTTGCCTTTGTGGTGGGAGAGAGAGAGCTGATCAAAAAAACTGACAAGGGAACAATCTATTTAAAAACCTTCAGCTGAAACAAAGTGTCAGAGACATATTGAAACACCAAATTGTTCAGAAAGTCCAGCCACATGTTGAATTCCGATAATCCACTATCTGATGTTTAGAAATCCTGACTGTTCGACACATGGCCCAGTAGCTGATGTTTACAGCACTCTTTCAACTCACCTGGGCACAAGTTCCCACACTCCAATTCAACTCATCATTGCCTGAGTTCCCCCACTCCCTTTTAATTTATTGTGTTCACTGGAAAAATTATTATAATACTGTGTGGCATCACAGAATAGTTAACTAAACACTTGTTAGTGTGTTAATAACATCTAATTGTCCAAATATATGCCAGTTCAGCACCAAAGTCTCGAGTTTGACTGTAATGACGAATTACATGTTAAAATATTTCTTCCCTGCCTACTTTTTCAAGAAATAGAGCTACTATTTCACCTTCCCCAGTGCTTTGCTGTAACTCATAAACAGTTTCCAATTTAGCATTTTCATATGCATTGTTAAATTATTTCCGCAATAACATTGTCTCCAACAAACCTCTTTGTTTTAGTTTTTATTAAATAGATAAAAGTACTTACAGCAGTATGCTTTATTCTTTCAATGAGTGGAACATTTCAAACCAAATGTATCCAAGTAAATAAGCATACATTTTCAATAATCACTTTTAAACAGTATCACAAGGTTATATTTTTGAAAATCATTTTTACAACAGCAACACATAGCAATAAGATCATGTTGTTACCATTGGCTATTATGGACAGTAACCATTTTCATTTAAAACAGTACAGCACCATGTTTTACTATAGTATTTAATCATAAGAAACATAATGGCTATCAGTCTCCACTTCAGCATTAATTTTGAGGATAGCAATTGTTTACATCACTTGTTGAAAAGTAATTTGAAGCTTTGGCCACTTAAAGGAGCTGTGTCCTTCTGACCATTTCCAAATCAGCAATACTGTGAACTAAACATAAGTGAACTGTATATGTGACTGTATACTGGAGGAGAGATTGATCTATCAATCAAGTTGACTGAGTCGATCTATATGACTGGGCACTGGATATTATGCCAGAATCTCTCCTGTTCAATGTTACTAAAAAAAAGCAAAGAACAAAACTTGAGTCTTCAATTTCAGCTCTGGAAAGAAAGAGACTTGTTCCCACCACATTTGTTTCTCTTTATAACTGGGTTTTTTTGCATCGTATCAGGTAACATTTGAGAAAATCTCTCTATTGCCTCTCATATTACCTTTCGTTGGTTTATTTTACTCCAGTAGCAGAATAATTGAATCTATATGGCTTAAAGAGATAATTTCCCAATCATCTGCTCTTGACATGGAATTTCACTCACAAACATCCGTGTTAGGAAAATGCTCCTTCCTGTGACAAAACAATTATGGTCACAATACAAAATGGATTCATAACTAATGCATTTCTAGTAAATGTGCTTCTGGTACTGGTTTATATTTAATGGTAAAAATAAGTCAGAAGTTACTGAATTGTCAGTTTTGTTACAATGATAGAATATTTAGATCCAATGCGTTTTTATCCGATATTTTCAGAAGGTTTTGATTTTAAAAATGTTCACTTTTCCTCAATATTATAGCAATACATGTACAAACTGCTAGTTCATTGTACATAAATAAGGTTCTAAACCAAGAGCTGTGGCGGGCACAACATTATGTTATTATGGGGGTGATATTAATAGGAGATTGTTAACAATGATCACAATACCAGATAATCCACACCAAACATCACGGTTTTGTTGATTAATTATTGTAGAGTAAAAGCACCTTTGTTCATTAAAGGAGTCCAATAATTTATATGGTGTTTACAACTCATTTCTGGTTTATTATCTAATGTTAATATTTCCCAAAACATCTATTTTATGAACATGTGCATATTTACAACATCCTTATTTGGTCCAAACTCAAATAAATGAAGTACCTTAACACACCAGAATTCCTTGAAACACATGATTTAATGTTGAAGAGTTTAGTTTAGTTTATTAGTAAGATTAAATGAGAACTTACCAGTTTGAAGTTTGATCTTTATTTTATGAGGAGTTCCGTTGAGGGATTACGTGAATAGAAGCCCGCCAGCCCGCATGCGCGTCAATCTTCAAAGCAGCGGTGTGAAATCACAGATAACAGTTGTTGAACTGAATATAGTAAGATTCGAGAAACTAGAACTACCAGCTGATCTTTATGAGAGAGGGTTGGGAGCGGAGGGCACGTAATCCCTCAACGTAACTCCTCATAAAATAAAGATCAAACTTCAAACTGGTAAGTTCTCGTTTAATCTTACTATTTTACTTCGGAGTCACATGAGTAACTACGTGAAGATTTTGAAGCTCTGTGATTTCATGCCGTGGACATGAGTCCATGCGTCACACACTGCATCAATTGACCAGGGATGAGTGAAATTTAATAAAGCATGACATAAATGTAAACATGCATTTTAATGATGCTTTTTAATGATGAAATGATAATCATAGTAATCCCACTCATCCAGGAGGAATAAAAAACAGAACCTAAAAAATAGAGTTGGCAAATACCCCCGGTCTGGCAATGGGTTTGTTGTAATACATTGGAAAATTTGATTGTTTGACCCTCCTGCAGCTACTAGGATGTGGTCCAGCGAAACATCCAACCCTCGCTGCTGATGTAGTTGCAGCACTGGTGGAGTGAGATTTGAAAACATCAGTGTTCACTCCTGCACAAGCCAGAACCTGTTTTAAACACCCGGGGATGGTCTATACTGATACCTATGTATGAGGCTTATTGTAACTAACAAACATTGCTAGTTCAGAATCTAGGTGACATAATGACTGTTGTAGATGTGTGACAACTAAAGGTCCATGGGGTATGCCATGAAACTAGTTTGAGACCTGATGCCCACGGTTTACTCTACAAGACTAAGTCATGAACTTAAAGTATGAAATTATTTGCAGATGTAACCATCCTGTTCATTCGTAGCTATGCAATGACTGGACCTATTGCGCTGAACCCAGTGCCATGAGGATGACCACTTTGTAAGTGATTTTGACCGAGGACAGGGATGTAGCTGGAGCCCATCGGCGATGCAGCGTCAGCAGGACATTAACATCCCATCTCCGAGTACCTGGGCCTGGGGAATTTGAGATGAGGATACCCTTGATAAATCTGGATATCAGAGGAAGTATGACGACAAGGCACTTCTGGCACAATTTATAGCACTATAACTCCATCTCTCATGAAATATAGCTTTGAGAGGAATTCTAAGACATCTGTTACAGTGTCTTGCAAAAGTATTCATACCCCTTGAACTTTTCCACATTTTGTCACTTTACAACTACAAACGTAAATGTATTTTATTGGGATTTTATGTGATAGACCAACACAAAGTGGCGCATAATTGTGAAGTGGAAGGAAAATGATACATGGTTTTCAAATTTTTTTACAAATAAAAAACTGAAAAGTGTTGCGTGCAAAAGTATTCAGCCCCCCTGAGTCAATACATTGTAGAACCACCTTTCGCTGCAATTACAGCTGCAAGTCTTTTGGGGTATGTCTCTACCAGCTTTGCACATCTAGAGACTGAAAGTTTTGCCCATTCTTCTTTGCAAAATAGCTCAAGCTCAGTCAGATTGGATGGAGAGCGTCTGTGAACAGCACTTTTCAAGTCTTGCCAGAGATTCTCAATTGGATTTAGGTCTGGACTTTGACTGGGCCATTCTAACACATGAATATGCTTTGATCTAAACCATTCCATTGTAGCTCTGGCGGTATGTTTAGGGTCGTTGTCCTGACGGAAGGTGAACCTCCGCCCCAGTCTCAAGTCTTTTGCAGACTCTAACAGGTTTTCTTCCAAGATTGCCCTGTATTTGGCTCCATCCATCTTCCCATCAACTCTGATCAGCTTCCCTGTCCCTGCTGAAGAAAAGCATCCCCACAGCATGATGCTGCCACCACCATGTTTCACAGTGGGGATGGTGTGTTCAGGGTGATGTGCAGTGTTAGGTTTCCGCCACACATAGCGTTTTGCATTTAGGCCAAAAACTTCAATTTTGGTCTCATCTGACCAGAGCACCTTCCTCCACATGTTTGCTGTGTCCCCCACATGGCTTGTGGCAAACTGCAAACGGGACTTCTTATGGCTTTTTTTCAACAATGGCTTTCTTCTTGCCACTCTTCCATAAAGGCCCGATTTGTGGAGTGCACGACTAATAGTTGTCCTGTGGACAGATTCTCCCACCTGAGCTGTGGATCTCTGCAGCTCCTCCAGAGTTACCATGGGCCTCTTGGCTGCTTCTCTGATCAATGCTCTCCTTGCCCGGCCTGTCAGTTTAGGTGGACGGCCATGTCTTGGTAGGTTGCAGTTGTGCCATACTCTTTCCAATTTTGGATGATGGATTGAACAGTGCTCCGTGAGATGTTCAAAGCTTGTGTTATTTGTTTATAACCTAACCCTGCTTTAAACTTCTCCACAACTTTATCCCTGACCTGTCTGGTGTGTTCCTTGGGCTTCATGATGCTGTTTGTTCACTAATGTTCTCTAACAAACCTCTGAGGCCTTCACAGAACAGCTGTATTTATACTGAGATTAGATTACACACAAGTGGACTCTATTTACTAATTAGGTGACTTCTGAAGGCAATTGGTTGCACTGGATTTTATTTAGGGGTATCAGAGTAAAGGGGGCTGAATACTTTTGCACGCGACACTTTTCAGTTTTTTATTTGTAAAAAAATTTGAAAACCATGTATCATTTTCCTTCCACTTCACAATTATGCGCCACTTTGTGTTGATCTATCACATAAAATCCCAATAAAATACATTTACGTTTGTGGTTGTAACGTGACAAAATGCGGAAAAGTTCAAGGGGTATGAATACTTTTGCAAGCCACTGTATATGTACCGTGTCATACGATATATTGGACTGTAAACAGAATACTTCCCATTCCTTGATATAGGAGACGTACTGTATCTTGGTACTATCTCTTCAGGCCGCAGCGATTACATCCACCGTACAGCCTGACAGTCCGTACCCCAGGAAAGGTCTTCACATAGTCTGTAAACCAACAATTTGATTCACTCATGCAGTGGATGGTTCTCCCCAGTCACGTGGCAAACCAGCAGATTTCTGCGTTTGGGAACAGCCATAAAAGGCTCTGTTATATTCCCTAGTATGAGTAGACCCATGGCTGTGTAGGCCAGTCAGGCACTATCAAAAGATTGGCAGAGTTTTGCTGAACTTAAAGCAAGCACCGACTGATGAGGAAAAAATGGAGGAAGGACATAAAGAACATTCCTCCCTAGTGTAGCGAGAATGCATCCATCGCCACTGCCCCTGAGAATGGCCGCCATGCCAGATATTTTTGCCACTGGTGATTGAGACTAGATGCAAACAAATTGATATTTGGTGTTCCATCGAGCCACAATGTCATTAAATACTTTGTGATCCAACATCCATTCTGTGTCGTCATTGATTTACGTGATGATACACTAACGCCAAATGAGGTTAGGTAAACTATCACAGGATAGTGACTTGATTGCACCCATGTGATTAATATATGCCACCACCTTAGTGTGTCAACTTGTAGTTGAGCATGCAGATATGCATATTCGCACAATAAGCCTATAACCCATAAACGCACCTAGTGACTTTAGGTAGTTGATACCATATAACTGAAGGATTGGTAACTCATGCACATCCCATCCGCCTCTGGGATTAGAAATTGGATAGTAATTTCCCATCTTTGAGCACTAGCATCAGTTTGAAATATAACTGAAGGTTTAATGACCAAAAATACTGGAGCAATGCTGAATACTGTTTGTCCATCATTGTGACTTGTGAGCTTCAGCTGGTAATAGCATAGGTCTGTTAACAATGACCTACATGGTATATGAAAACTTGCTCCTTTGCACGATTTAAGGTCTGATAATGCAAAGGCCCCAATCACGCAGCTGAAAAACCACTAAATTGCCAATTACACTGGCCACATGATGAATAAACAACAAGATTGTTACAAGTCTGAAGAAGTGTTTCGGCCCGAAACGTTGCCTATCTCCTTCGCTCCATAGATGCTGCTGCACCCGCTGAGTTTCTCCAGCATTTTTGTGTACCTAAGATTGTTACAAGCTTCCATTAAATCCAATCCCTTGCCCCAGGGCGGTGTCACAGACAATTAATAGAGTTAAAGGTAAATCGCAATCTATAACTCTAGTTGGTATCAACTTAAATTTCTCCGGTGAACCCTGTGAATCTTTTCAGTTATAAACGGATCTGAAGTTATCCGTCGGCATTCATGCAAAAACAAGTGTAATCTATTACCAACTCGTAACTAGTCCACACACCCCGTGTTTCAGAAAGAACAGACCCACCTACCTCCATGGTTACCGGTGGTCTTGTCGTAAGCCCAAAGGCCCTTTCCTCAGGGCCGGCTTGGCCCATCCATAGTCTCCCCAGATAGCGCTGTTCACTATCGGCACTTTGTTCCTGTAATGGTGTGACATGAGGTCATTGAAGCTTACCAAGCTTGTAATGTGAGGGGAACTCTGGCCCCTGGTTCTCTGTCATGGGCTGGAAGCCAACTCTTCCTGGCAGCGGCTCCTCCGTTTGCGTGGATATCGCAACCCTTGATGCCATGACAGAATTCTTGAACCTCACGCATGCACTCCAGTATGTTTCACGGCCATACTTCCGAGTTTGGAGTCAGTCACACACTGACTGCCTACGCTCCTCTCCTCCGAGAGGGAGATATATTGCAGCCCTGCACCAGGCGCTGTTATAGGTCCCTGATAAGACCTGTGCTGATATGGCCCTGTCCACGGACCATATCAGGATGGAACATCTCCTTGGGATGCCCATGGAGGGGAAACCTCCTTTCCTCTACCCTACGCTCCCTTCCTCAGAGAGGGAGATATAATGCAGCCCTGCACCAGGCGCTGCCGCGGGCCCTGAGACCCGCGCTGATGTGACTCCATTCCTTGGAGTGTATCATCTCAGGATGCTCCCCACTGCAGGGGCAAACCCTCACGGCCGAACTTGTCTGGGTCATCCGGCCTGCCGAGCCGGGTCTCCCCTCGGAGCTGGGATTTCCCACAGTCTCCGTAGCCTGGTATCCCGGAGCCGGATTTTCTCCCGCGGAGCCGGGATTTCCCGTGGTCTCCGCAGCCGGGTTTTCCTGAGCAGGGGTTCTCCATGCAGAGCCAGCTTCCCCGCGGCCTCCGCAGCCGGGTTTTCCCCGAGCAGGGGTTCCCCACGTAGAGCCGGGATACCCGGCTGTTCCCGCAGCCGGGTTTTCCCGAGCAGGGGTTCCCCACGCGGAGTTGGGATTTCCCGTAGTCTCCGCAGCCGAACGTCAGTTAGCAGGAACTCTATAAAAGTGCTTCCTGCAGGAAAAAGTACAACCTGAAATATAAGTTTGAAACTTACCTTCAGGTTCTGAATTTACCGCTGGAAGGAGCAGCGCGCCTGCCAGCCAGTCGTGCGCCATGCGTTAGACGTAATGACGCGCATGCGGGCTGGCGGGCTTCTATTCACGTAGTCACTCACGTAACTCCGAAGTAAAATGACACGTGTTCCGAGGATTTTTGGTGCATCCTATCCAGTCAGCGGAAAGTCTACAAATGATTACAATCAAGCCATCTACAGTCCAGAGACAGGATAAACTTCTTTGCAACAATACAATAGATGGTATGAAATTGGTATTTAAGACCACCTAATGGTTATGACCCTCCAAGTGGGTGATATTCTCAGAAACTGTCAAATCAGTTAACACTTGAAAAAAAGACAAATTAGTCTTTTAGTTTTCATTATCTTCTAGTTGAGCAATGTTTTTCCCAACTAACTAATTTTTTAACCATTACAAACAAATGCATCAGAATTGCTATAAAAAGCAGCATGTCTTTATTAAATTGACAGGTTAATATGACTGCTTACTACTGGTCTAAAGGGCAATTGGTAAATATTAAACTTTTGGATTCCTACAATGGCAGCCCAAAACTGAAATTTGGCCCTCAGTAGCAACTATTTTGCTTTTTCCTAAACTTCATGCACCAAACAAAATCCCAAGCTATAAACTTGATACATCCAGTAGAGTGTTACCATGCCCACGTAAACTATAGTAGACCAACAATTTAGTACCGATTAATGCTCAACTATGACTACTTTTTAAAAGAATGTTCGCACATTCATAGGGGGTATAAGTTATTCAAAATAATATTGTTTAGGTTTGGCAAACTCCAACCCTCTCGATGCCTTACCTCTTCTATGGCCTCCTCACGAGTAGCAAAAGCTGTGCGCCCTTCTGCCATAAGAACTCACAAGTGCATAGAAATGGTTGTGGGTGTTTAAATTCCCAGCGCTGTGGAGCAAATGTAATTACATAATTATAATTATGACCAATAATAAATTACTGAAACAGCTGAAAATACTACACATTTATTTGTTTATTGCAGAAAATAGCTAAATGTAGGGAGAAAATAGAAAAGCAGCCAGGGTAGAAGACAACAAGTTCTTAAAAGATGAAGTAACAAGGTAGATGAATTTAAGATTAGATTATACAGGTAGCGACATGGAAGCCAGGGGGGACTTTCCCACAATGGAGGGACATGGAAGAACAATGTTTCTCAAAATTCCGAAGTAGTTATGAAAAACAAGAAAAAGAAAAAGCTTGATTTAAGTTGCATTATTGTGACAGAAGTTTGGAACCGCTAATTTTAGTGTTCAATTGTGACTGGTTTTGAGGAATTGTTTTTCTGTTTTTCTATCAACAATGATACAATACCATAAGGAACAGGAGCTGGCATAGGTCAGGCAGTTCCTCGACTCTCTTTTGCCATTCTGTAAGATCATGGCTAATCCATGGTTGGGTTCGACACGAATTTCCTGCACTCTCTCAAAACCAACCCCTTTGTAGTTTAAATGTCAGTATATTTCTGCCTTGAATATATTTAATCAGTCACTCAAGCCTTTCAGCTCTCCAGGCTGGAGAATTCCAAAGATTACAAGTCTCCAAGAATAAATTCCTCCACTTCTCCATCTGAAATGGGAGATGCATTAACCCAACTAAAAGAAACATCCTCTCAGCATCCATCCTTTCAATTCCCTTTACAATCGTACACATTTCAGTACGTCATCCCATTCCTCTATACTTTGTGTGGAACCGACCTGCTTAGCCTTTCTAGATATGTCAACTTCAAGCACATCCATTCTTAGAGTGCAAAACTATCCAGGTTTCGGTAAAATTGCATTCACATTTCCCCACCTTTTTATGCCATATACCCCTTCCAATAAAGGCCAACATTCCAATAGCCCCTCTAACTGTCCATGCATACACACTTTGGGGTTTTCTAATGTAAACAAAACAAAGCAATTGAGAGGTTCAATGGAACACAAACAAGATTTATAAAGCAGGGCTCCAAGAAATATTGGAACAAGTAACCAAAAGCTTGGTCAAAGACACAATTATTGTCTTCAAGGAGGATGGGTAAAGAAGAAGTGAAATCCAACGTTTAGGGTCATGAAAGTAGAAGAATTGTCTGCAATTCATGTAATAGTTAAAATCACAGTCGATCAAAAGCCGAAAAGTGGAGGAGAGTTTAGAATTCTGTAGAGAATTGCAGAGCCAAGCCTTTCGTTCTTACACAAAAACTGTTCCCACTTAACTCCAAACGAGTCCAAACTCCAAATCAGCCTGAAGAAGGGTCTCAACCTGAAACATTGCCTATTCCTTCTCTTTCTCTCCATAGATGCTGCCTCACCCGCTGAGTTTCTCCAGCATTTTTGTCTACCTTCGATTTTTCCAGCATCTGCAGTTCTTTCTTAAACATAACTCCAAAGAAGTTCAGTTCAGGGCAGTCCAGAAGAATGGTCTTGATCTGAAAATTTGACTGTCAATTCCCCTCCACAGGCCCGCTTCACAAACCGAGAGCTTACAGTAGTTTGTTTTCTATTCCAGATTCCAGCATCTGCAATCTGGAGAACATTCTTTTTCAACCTTTCTCACAGCAAAACATTACTAGTACTGAAGCAAAAAATGCTAAGAAGTTCTCAGTATTTCCCTGAAAATGTGTAATAAAATGTGTAATTCGCGACTCCTGGGAATGCTTCATGAATGACTTCTCAATGTGATGAAGGAGCATTGCGAACCTCAAGTCCATTTGTAATGAGCCCAGGATAAATGATGAAAGGACCATGTTCCCTGCAAATCTGCTCCTCTGTAAGCACTACTGTGGATTCTATAATACTGTCCCAATCAGAGTGATCATTCCCTTCTTGTTTTTTCCAAGTATACTCTCTCTATGCACTCTAGATATGTCCTCTCTCTTCAAAAAGGAAAGCCTCCTCTTCTCTAACCTGTACTTCTATCACACCTGTAGCATCTATACCGTGGAACGTTGAGCTGCCAGTCCTGACTTTCTCCCAACAGTGCTTCTGTTATGGCTGTAACATCTCAGTCTGGTGTTAACAGGCAGCTCCTTCCTTGTGGAGCTGGTGACAGGATACATGAGCAAGTCCGTTGTTTTGATCTCGGACTCCTTCAGCATGCTGTCTGAGCTGATCTCTCTTATAAGCATCACGTTGATGGTGGCTTATACACAGAAACTCCAGAAGAGGGCAGGCATGTTGGGAGCATTTTCCTGATGAATGCATTGACTCAAAAGTGATACATTGAAAGTACTTCTTATTCACATTCAGACTATACTGTAGGTGAAGAACTCCAGGTATATTTGCTCGGCAAAGATGAATTCATCAAGCAAACATTCATCTAAGAAGTGTGTGTTAAGATATTAGGGCTGATATTTTATTTTAGAAAGGGATGTATTATTTTTGCAATTGAAAAAAATTGTAATTGGAAATTGGGACTTTAAGGTAAACAATTTCAATTTCAGTAGTATTCTGATTAAATCAGATTAATTCAGAGTAAATTACTCACTTTTTGTATACATAGAGAATTCTCCCACACTCTAGTCAGGAATTTATTAACACAGTGGCACAGCTGGTAGAGCTGCTGCCTCACTGTGTCAGAGTATTTGGTTCGATCCTGACCTCGGTACTGTGTGTGTGAAGTTTGCGTGTTCTCCCTGTGATGACATGGATTTCTTCCAAGTGCTCCAGTTTTCTCCCACATCCCAAAGATTGTGCGGGTTTGTAGATTAATTGGCCTATGAAAAGCTGTTAAATGGAGATTCTATGCATAGGTAAAAAAATTTTTTAGATCACACTACTATTTCAAGAGCAACGTTATTTTCAAGTGCTATTCAGTGTTCCTATTTCAACAATTTACTGTGTGGTTTACAAATTGAGTGCATGTTTACCTAACTAATAAACATGAAAGTACTTGAAAATTCTCTAAATTCATTTAGTGAACTATTGACTTTTCTGTACTATTAGCCTCAGGAAGTAATGTCTAATTTTCACTGAAAGAGGATTTTTTCCCATTGATTAAAAATAAAAGAATTATTAGTGTTTAAAAAATGTTGAGATTCTCTCTCCTGAAGGCCACGCCCCATCTAGAGGGACTATAAAACCCCAGTCAGTCTCTGCAAGATGGGGGAAGCGAGAGGGTCATGGCTCTCAGTCTGAGCTGTGAATAACTGAACACATGTCTACTAAACTGTGAGTGTGGTTTTATTGACCTTGAATGCCCTTAATGTGGTTTGAAAATGAAAATGTGGTTGGTTTGAAAAAGCACAGCAAATGGTTGTTGGTTGTGGTTTGTTTGAAATAAAGCACAGCAAATGGTTGGTGGTGGTGGTGGTGGTTGGTTTGAAATAAAGCACAGCAAATGGTTGGTGGTGGTGGTTGGTTTGAAATAAAGCACAGCAAATGGTTGGTGGTGGTGGTTGGTTTGAAATGAAGCACAGCAAATGGTTGGTGGTGGTGGTTGGTTTGAAATAAAGCACAGCAAATGGTTGTTGGTGGTGGTTGGTTTGAAATGGCAAATGATTAAAAGTCTAAACTTGACAACTTCCTGTTTGCACTCTAAATTGATTTTAGATAAAACGCTACCACTTACGGCTGTGATTTTTGGCCATCTTACTAAGTCACCCTCCGCTCATCAGGTGCAGAGGATGCTTCCCATCAATTAAAAATAAAAGTGTTATTAGTGTTTAAAAAATGTTGAGAATCTCTCTCCTGTCAATCACGCCATGAAGGCCACGCCCCTTCCGGTGGGAGGGGGGAGGGATTATAAAACCCGGAATTGTGGGTATGGCTCAGTCTCTGCAAGAGGGGGGAGGGAGAGGTCACGACTCTGTCTGAGCTGTGAATCAACTGAACACACTGAATGTATACTGAACTGTGAGAGTGGTGTTTATGTGGTGTTTTGTGGTGTTTTGTGTGGTTTTATGGTGGTTTTATGGTGGTTTCACCCTGCTTGAAATGGAATGAAACTGCATTTGAATGGTGGCCTTGCACCCTGCATGAAATGGTATGAAACTGCATTTGAATTTGGTTGACTTGCACCCTGCATGAAATGGTACGAAACTGCATTTGAATTTAGTGGTCTTGCACCCTGCTTGAAATGGTAGGAAACTGCACTTGAGTTTGGTGGCCTTGCACCCTGCTTGAAGTGGTAGCAAACTGCACTTGAGTTTGATGGCCCTGCACCCTGCTTGAAGTGGTAGGAAACTGCACTTGAGTTTGGTGGCCTTGCACCCTGCTTGAAGTGGTAGGAAACTGCACTTGAGTTTGGTGGCCTTGCAACCTGCTTGAAGTGGTATGAAACTGCACTTGAATTTGGTGGCCTTGCACCCTGCTTGAAGTAGTAGGAAACTGCACTTGAATTCAGTGGCCTTACACCCTGCTTGAAGTGGTATGAAACTGCACTTGAATTCGGTGGCCTTGCACCCTGCTCGAAGTAGTAGGAAACTGCACTTGAATTCAGTGGCCTTACACCCTGCTGGAAGTGGTATGAAACTGTACTTGAATTCGGTGGCCTTGCACCCTGCTTGAAGTGGCCGGAAACTGCACTTGAATTCGATGGCCTTGCACCCTGCTTGAAGTGCTAGGAAACTGCACTTGAATTCGGTGGCCTTGCACCCTGTTCAAAGTGGTAGGAAACTGCACCTGAATTTGGTGGCCTTGCACCCTGCTTGAAGTGGTATGAAACTGCGCTTGAATTTGGTGGCCTTGCACCCTGCTTGAAGTGGTAAGAAACTGCACTTGAATTTGGTGGCCTTGCACCCTGCTTGAAATGGTAGGAAAATGCATTTGAATTTGGTGGCCTTGCACCCTGCTTGAAATGGAATTTCAAGGAATAGCCGTGAGTGAGCTGCCAGCCCACCAGCCGTGAGTGAGCTGCCAGCACATCAGGCTTGAGTGACTGAGCTGCCACCCCAAGAATCCATTTGGCCCACAATGTCCATACTAGCCCTCTGGAAACCAGTCCCTTCAGCCCACAACACCCATACTAGTTCTCCAGAAAGCCCCCCCCACTGGCCACCAATATTGGAATTGGTGGAGAGGTGGAATATTGCATTGGGGGACCAGCCCTCCCGTGTGAACATGGGACCCAACGGGTCCCACTTAGTCTAGTATTATATATAGATACTAAAATATATCTAACCTATTAACAGTGTTCCTAATTGAAGACCAAATTGACATGTACACCATAGAGTGGGATATATTTGATGCAAATGCATGATGTATCTCAAGTAGATTATCTCTGAACCTAAATAACATGAGGTATATGTTAATTCCAAAGAGAGCTCTTTAAAATTTGCTGAATCAATATTTTAAATTATTAAGGAATTGGGTGGCTGAGAAACAGAATCTTAATTTTGAATATTCAAGTTGTATTAGAAAACAATGGAAACTTCTCCAGTGTGTGATTAGGATCATCCATGATCGAAAAATCCATTGCCACTCAATTTTGCATCATCACCTGGACAGTGCTATGAAAATGTCTCTGAATAAATGTCTGCATCTCCAAGAATAAAAGGGCGAGCTGTTATATTCCGGACGGCAGAATGAAGAACTAGACTTACACACTGGTTGCCTGGATCACGAGAGAGAGATCTATTACCCGGCATTCCCTGCTTATATTGAACACCAACTCATTAACATACACATGAATATGTATGAATACATTACATTGCTCTCCCTTTTTAAAGTATTAAATCTAAGTACACGGTTACAATTTTGTTGTTGTGATACTTGATTTAAACCAGTGTTTATTTTACTAAGAAAATAATTTTAGCTTATGGATATAAATATTTTAAAAAATTCTGCTGAAAATAATTAACTGTGTAACAAAAGTTTCACTGTAACTAACTACATTTAAGTTGATGGTAGACACAAAATTCTGGAGTAACTCAACGGGGCAGGCAGCATCTCTGGAGAGAGGGAATGGGTGACATTTTGCGTCGAAGCGGAGATAGAGTTCAGGGTTAGGGCCAGTGTTGGCCTGGAACAGGGATTGTTCGACGTGGCGGAAATAGAGTTTGGGGATAGGGCAAGTGTACGCCTGGAACAGGTATGCGGAGATGGTGTTCGGGGATAGGGAGCAGAGATAGAGTTCAGGGATCGGGATAGGGTTGTAAGTTGTACAGTTAGCATGTGAAATGTGGTTGTAGAATACAATTATATTGGTTTTGAAAATGGGTTAATTGAAACACACGATAATAACCATTTCTAGTAGAACAGATAATACAATAATAGCAGCTTCATGCTTCATTGGTCTCATTTTATTCGGTGTAGATATACAAAGTTTTTGACAAAGCCTTGTCCAAGCTTGTGATGAAAATTTGTGACCTCACTAAATGTTTGTTATCAGAGATATCATTTTCATAATATGTATCCCATGAGGTAAGCATTACATGTTTGTGGCAGGTTCCTCCCTTGCTCTTTCTCAGTTTGTATATGTGGTTCCACGAGGGTTTCAACAGTTTGAGCACTTCTATAGTCTTAACAGATATTCTCCATTTTGAATGTTCCAGCTGGATATACCAAACCAAATCTACTCTTTTCTAACTCGGAGGTCCTGTGAACAAATTGTCCAAGACTTGGTGAATCCTTCAATGTTGCTTAAAACATTAGTGTCCTGAATATTTAAGTTGGTTTGTTTCTCTCTCTATTCAATTTCAAGAATTCTACCAGTCCAGTCAATAATCGGACAGTCCTTGCTTACTGGAAGTCAGTAAACGCATCACTAAAGCATTAAATATAAGAATGTAAAGATCTGATGAACTTAAATCACTATTTTTCTCCATTTAATAAAATCTGTTCTGTTTTTTATGTTTTGAAGATGAAGACATGCACAGAATTAATAAAGTACAAGGGATCTGTGTCTGCGAACATGCTAGATGCGAGAATATTGCTTCATTGCATGTGAAATGTCAGGAACCAGGCACCTTTAAAACAGCTGAATCACAAATGCATGAGATTGTCTACAATACAGGAGTTCACCCTGTAATCATTCAAGTAGAATATCCTGAACGGATGAATGATTCTGAGTTAATGTGCAATCATTCATGTGCAGAATGTGAGAATAAATTGTGCAGGGAGGGCACAAAATGGTAATGATCTTGCTGTAGAAAACGACGCAAAGATGGGTAGCAATACTCCAGAAGCCTCCTCTGGTGACCACTCGATAATTGCGGTGGAGGAATATTTCAGTTGGAGGAATATTTTAGAATGGAGGAATGCTGGCGATGTTATCGATATTTCATCTCATGATTTAGCCGAAGGGGAAATAAGCAAAGAAAAGGAAGGAACAAATGCAAAATTAGGTATGCCTATGTTTCATTTTAAAAAGCCAATTTCGTTTGACAAAGATACTACAAAAGTGTCTTGTAATTCAGCTGCCTGCCAACTTAAAAAAATTCCTTGTGATTTGGATATGGGTCAGCAAGGATTGATCTGTGGATGGCAATTTCATACTGCCAGATATATGCTGACAAAACAGAATCCCTGGAATTATGGGGATATCTCTTTTCTGAATGCAAAATAACATCAATAGGTTATTTTCTCTATATTTATATATTATTTTTATCTGTGGAATTCTCTGCCACAGAAGGCAGTGGAGGCCAATTCACTGGATGTATTCAAGAGAGAGTTGGATATAGCTCTTAGGGCTAACGGAATCAAAGGATATGGGGAGAAAGCAGGAACGGGGTGCTGATTCTGGATGATCAGCGATGATCATATTGAATGGTGTTTCTGGCTCAAAGGGCCTAATGGCCTACTCCTACACCTATTTTCTATGTTTCTATGTTTCTGTCGGCCTTTTCCTTGTGCATATGGTCCACTGCAGATTAGAGGACTACTTTAATAGAGAATAATATTGTATAGATATGGGTAAATTGATTAATTGTTTTAGACCAATTAATAATAGTAAGTTTCTCAGGGTCATTAATGTTGCAGAAATTGGGACTGTGTTAGATTATTGTTAAAACTATACTGCTGTTTTTGACAGACTTAAATTAGTTGCAGTTGAAAATCTTGATGCACAAATGTTGATTCGGTTTCTTTTCAATTTCAACGAGATGGAAGAAAGCACCCAATTAATTTCAGGATAGTTTGGATGGGTTCCCAAATTGCAGGACCTTGTAAAACTCCAGAGTGCTGATAATTGGAGACCAATTGCAGTTGACTCCACTTTGCTTTGGGTTTTGAAAGAAAAAGCTGAAAGGTCAGCAGATCTGTCATTTTAACTCACCGTCATAAGGGTTTTTAGCTGCGACATCTTGATGGAATGAGAATACTTTGATATTAAATACTTTAATGAAGAGAAAAGAAAATGTAACTTTTTTTTGTAAACCTGGCCAAGACCTTTGAATTCAATGTGTTCCACTAACTTCCACCCTGCCCTGAAATTCACCCGGACTATCTCGGACACCTCCCTCCCCTTTCTTGTTCCCACCGTCTCCATCACAGGAGGTAGATTATCGACTGTTGTCTAATACAAACCGACTGACTCTCACAGTTATCTAGACAACACTTCTTCCCAACCTGCCTCTTGCAAAGACTCTATCCCCTACTCCCAATTCCTCTGTCTACGCCGCATCTGCTCCAAGATGAGGCGTTCCATGCTAGGACATCCGAGATGTCTTCGTTCTTTAGGGAATGAGGGTTTCCCTCTTCTATCGTAGATGAGGCCCTCACAGGTGTCTCCTCTATATCTCATAGTTCTGTTCTTGCTCCCGCTCCCCCCAGTTGTAACTTGGGCAGAGTCCCCCTAGTCCTCACCTTTCACCCCATCAGCCATGGCATACAACATATCGTCGTCCATCATTTTCGTCACCTCCAATGGGATCCCACCACTAGTGACATCTTCCCATCTCCACCCCTTTTTGCTTTCTGCAGAAACCATTCCCTCCACAACTCCCTGGTTAACTGTTTAAGAAAGAACTGCAGATGCTGGAGATATCAGCGGGTGAGGCAGCATCTATGGAGAGAAAGAATAGGCAACGTTTCGGGTCGAGACCCTTCTTCAGACTGGTTAACTTATCCCTTCCCACCCAAACCACCCCCTGCCCAGGGACTCCCCCTGTAATGGTGGGAGTTGCAACACCTGTCCCTATATCTCCTCCCTCGACTTCATTCTGGGACCCCGACAGTCCTTTCAGGCAAGGCAGAGGTTCACTTGCTCCTCTTCCAACCTCATCTACTTTATCCGGTGCTCCTATGTGTGGGCTCCTATATATCGGTGAGACCAAGCGTAGGCTCGTCGATCATTTCGCTGAATGCTTACACGCAGTCCACCTTGGCCTACGTGATCTCCTGGTTGCCAAACTGTTTAATTCCCCTTCCCATTCCCATGCTGACATTTATGTCTTGGGCCTCCTCTACTGTCCAAGTGAGGCCACACGCAAATTGTAGGTACAGCGCCTCATATTTCACTTGGGCAGCTTACAACTCAGCGGGGGTATGAATGTTGATTTGTCTATTTTCAAGTAACTCCTGCATTCCTTTTTCCTCCTCTCTACTGCCCACCCTAGTCGTTCTACTAGTTCCAAGTTCGCATCCTTGTATCCCTATCATTAGCACAATTTCCCCAGCCAACAATTGGCCATTGTGGACTCCATCCTTCCTGAGGTCATCTGTTGCCAGCCCTATTTTGTTCTGGCCTTCTCTATGTCTCATTCTGAAGAAGGGTTCCGACTCAAAATGTCACCTATTCCGTTTCCTCCAGAGATGATGCCCGACCTGCTGAGTTATTCCAGCATATTTTATCTATCATTTTTAATGCTTGGCTGAGTTTGTCCTGATCTAGCAGATTTTAATCAATAGTCACAGTACAATGCTATACATAATACAACCCACACGGAAGGGTCATAACCATTAAGTATCATGTTGTGCTCTCGTAAAGAAGTTTAACGTGATAATGTCTTTACTTACATGAATTATACTTTTGTGTATCTAGTATGAAGAGTTTAAAGCTATATTTTCTCGTCTTTTTCTTCTTTTGCTATTTTGGTCTGTGTTTGTATGTTTTTAGTGTACATTTAGTTTTTGTATTACGTGGGGGGGGGTGGGGGTTGTATGAGGGGAACCTTTTTTATATCTTTCCTCGATGGAGATGCAGCTTTTTCATCGTATCTCCGTCTGCACTGCGGCTTTAACATCGTGGAACTGGCTGTCCCTTTGTTCGGGATCGACTGCGGGAGCTCCAACCGCAGGAGCTTCGACCACCCTGATCGTGGGAGCTACGATCGCCCCGATGTGGGAGCTTCGATCACCGACTGCAGAAGTTTCGATCGCCCCAACTGTGGAAGTTTCAATTGCCCCAAGCGCAGGAGAAAAGGGGAAAGAAGATATAAAGTTATGCATGGATTTTAAACATTAATATATTAAAATTAATATAATAAAATCAATTGTGCAAATGAAAAGATGTCTGAGTTGTTCAGTTTTATTTATAGATGTATTGGTCCGCTTCCAGATCCGATCACCATCTCTTTCACAGGGATGGATTCAGTGAGTGTAGACTGAACTCCTCTCTCCCCTCTACCCCCCTCCTGCCCCATCCCTCCAATTTATACAAACCTGTGCGCCTTTGGAGTGTGGGAGGAAACCCAAACCCTAGCCCTAGCCATAACCCTAACCCTAGCCCTAACCCTAACCCTAACCCTAACCCTAGCCCTAGCCCTAGCCCTAACCCTAACCCTAGCCCTAGCCATAACCCTAACCCTAACCCTAACCCTAACCCTAACCCTAACCCTAACCCTAACCCTAACCCTAGCCTTAACCGTAACCCTAACCGTGACCCTAACCCTAACCCTAGGTTGATAGGCTTGGTATACGTATAAATTGTCCCTAGCGTGTGTGGGATAGTGTGCAGGGGATCGCTGGTCGGGGCGGACTCGGTGGGCCGAAGGGAACTGTATCTCTGAACTAAATGTGACAGGGGCCCCAGGAGTTGGACTCGCACCCCCAATGTTCTGCCTGCTCCTCATGGGAACTAAACAGTTGGCCACGAGTTGTCCTATCTCTCTTCCAATGGTCTCTCCAAACCCCCAGAGGCAGTGGGCTTTTCAACTGGGTACAGGCAATGTTGTCAATGTACCAGTGTCACCCACCTGCTCCGGCCACTGAGACTAAATACCCACCACCCATTTTGAAGCAAGGCGAGGGGATGGAGGGGGGGTGGGGGGGGGGGGGGGGGCGTGGGGGGTGTTGTCCCAAAGTCTGCATTTATCCCATAGTCAATGTTACTAAAACAGATGATGTGGCCTTTGTGCAGTACTATCAGTGGGATCTAGCTGTCACAGGCTCGGGGAAAGTGGGTGGGTGGGTGGGTTGGAGAATGGGGGATGAGAGGGAGAGGGGGAGAAGGGGATGTGAGGGGATGGGGTAGTGGATAAGGGGGAGAAGAGTGGAGCAGGGAGAATGGAGGAGAGGGGGACTCTCCCCATTTGTAAACCCAGCCTGTGACAGCTAGATCCCACTTACAACTTGTGGCCAACAGTTTAGTTCCCATGAGGAGTAGGCAAAAGCTAGGGTTAGGGCTAGGGTTAGGGTTACGGTTACGGTTATGGTTAGGGCTAGGGCTAGGGCTGGGGTTAGGGTTTGGGTTTCCTCTGCACTCCAAAGGCGCACAGGTTTGTATAAATTGTCCGTAGCGTGTGTGGGATAGTGTGCGGGGGATCGCTGGTTGCAGGCTGGGTCCACAAATGGGGGCGTCGGATAAAGGGGGAGGGGAGTGGGGTGGAGAATGGGAGAAGGGAGGGAGAGGGGGAGAAGGGGATGTGTGGGAGGGGATAGTGGATAAGGGAGAGAAGAGTGGAGCAGGGAGAAGGGAGGAAGAAGGGGAAGGAAGAAGGGGGGGGAAGGGGAGGGGAGAAGGGTAGGGGGGGATGGGGTGGGAGGGGGGAAGAGGGGAGAGGGAGTTCAGTCTACACTCACTGAATCCATCCCTGTGAAAAGAGGCGGTGATCGGATCTGGAAGCGGACCAATACATGTATAAATATAACTGAACGACTCAGACATCTTTTCATTTGCACAATTGATTTTATTGTATTAATTTTAATATATTAATGTTTAAAATCCATGCATTGAAGGAAGAATATTTTACAGCCCATCTGTGGTCCCTAACCCTAACCCCAACTCTAACCCTAACCCTAACTGGGCGTCACCCACAGGACAGCATACGTCAGCGTGTGACAGGGCGCACGACATGATGAGACACCCAAATGTCGCCCCAGGATTTTGAACATTCCCAAATCCTGGGCGACAGGGAAGTACCACGCGTTACCACGCGTCACTGCATGCGTCACCACGCCTCACCCCCCGTCACGCCCGCGTCACGACCCGACCACGACGCGACAACCTCTTTTTAGGCTGTCGCCTAAATGTCGCCCAAATGTCGCCCAAGTGGGACTGGCCCTTTATCTGGTACTGTGATCAATTTTAAGTTGTTAGCTCATTATTAGTACAATCAGTACGCATATTGGTCCTTGTTATTGGTATTCATAATGGATTGTCAACCTATAAACGGCTTAATCTTTTTTAGGGCACGACCGCCTAATTTAATTAATACATTTTATTTTTTTTAAACTTTAGCAATCCTTTTGTAATATTAGAAATTCTAAAAATTAGAATATCTAGTACTCTGTTCTGGACCACTTGGACAACAAAAACTCATATGTCAGGTAGTTATTCATCGATTACAGCTCGGCATTTAACACAATCATCCCCTCCAAGCTGGTTACCAAACTCGCAGAACTGGGTCTCTGCGCATCCCTCTGCAACTGGATCCTCGACTTCCTCACTCTCAGACCACAGTCTGTTCGTATTGGTGGAAATGTGTCAGACTCGATAACAATTAGCATGGGAGCACCTCAAGGCTGCGTGCTCAGTCCCTGCTGTACTCACTCTATACTCATGACTGCGTAGCCGGACATAGTGCGAACTCCATCATCAAGTTCGCTGATGACACCACTGTTGTGGGACGTATCACTGATGGGGATGAGTCAGAGTATAGAAGAGAGATCGAGCAACTGTCCATATGGTGCCAGCACAACAACCTGGCCCTCAACACCAGCAAAACCAAGGAACTGATTGTGGACTTTGGAAGGAGTAGGATGGGGACCCCACAGTCC
>JAXLNO010003672.1:0-19941 GCA_038087875.1 Malacoraja senta
TCAGCGGGCGGTGGAGGTCGGTTCTCTGGATACTTTCAGAGAGAGCTAGATAGGGCTCTTAAAGATAGCGGAGTCAGGGGATTATGGGGAGAAGGCAGGAACGGGGTACAGATCGTGGATGATCAGCCATGATCACATTGAATGGCGGTGCTCGCTCGAAGGGCTAAATGGTCTACTCCTGCACCTATTGTCTATTGCCTATTCTACTAACACTATCCCACACACTAGGGACAAATTTACATTTATACCACACCAATTAACCTACAAATCTGATTGTCTTTGAGTGTGGGAGAAAACCGGAGCACCCAGAAACATTCATGCATATAATACCTTCAATTCAGTGTTGACCACCTCCCACAACCATCCCGACTTAACCCGACCTTACTCACTTCCCCTTTATAAATGTTCTGTCCTGTTATTACTGGAGAGCTTCCGTGACCTTTCCTGCACCCTCTTTCTCGTTAACTGCATGCGTACGCTTCCACGTTGTTGACTCCACCCCCCACTATTTAGTTTAAACCCACCCGTGTAGCACTTGCAAACCTGCCCACCAGAATGTTGCTCCCCCTCCAATTAAGGTGCAACCATCCCTTTTGTACAGGTCACCCCTGCCCTAGAAGAGATCCTAGTGGTCCAGAAATCTAAATCCCTGCACCAACTCGTCAGCCACACATTCAGATCCCCTATCTCCCTGTTCCTGCCCTCACTAGCACGAGGTACTGGAAGCAACCCAGAGATCACCACCCTGGAGATCCTGCTATTCAGCCTCCTACATAATTCTCTATACTCACGTTGCGGAACCTCCTTCCTATTCTTACCTATGTCGTTTGTGCCTACATGCACAAGTACTTCCGGCTGCTTCCCTTGTTTTAGTTTCTACCTCAACAACCTCCTCTAGCAGCTTGTTCCATACACCCCACCATCCTGAGTGAAAAGGTTGCCTCTCAGGTTCCTATTAATTATTTCCCCTTTCACCTGAGATCTGTGTCCTATTGGTCTTGATTCCCCTACTCTGGGTAAAAGACTGTACATCTATGCTATCTATTCCCCTCATGATTGTATACACTTCTATAAGATCACCTCTTATCCTCCTACACTCCAAGGAATAGAATCCTAGCCTGCCCAACTTCTCCCTATAGCTCAGGCCCTCAAGTCCTGGCAACATCCTCATAAATCTTTGCTGCACTATTTCCAGCTTTACAACATATGTCCTGCAGCAAGGTGGTCAAAACTGAACACAATATTCAAACTGTAGCCTCTCCAGTACCTTGTACAGTTGTAAAATAGCATCCCAACTTCTATACTCAGCACCCCGACTGATGAAGGTCTTCTTGACCACCTTATCTACTCGTGACACCATTTTCATGGAACTATGTAGCTGTGCTCCATAATGCCTCTGTTCTACATCACTCACCCAGAGCCCTACCATTCACTGTGTAGGTCCTGTCCACGTTAGACTTTCCAAAATGCAATACTTTGCACTTACATTAAATTCCATTAACCATTGCTTTACCCACCTACCCAACTGATCAAGATCTGCTGCAGCCTTCACCAGTTTCATATCTAAAGATTACACAATTAGTAACAGCATAAAATCCAGTCTTACACTTGAATATGAGGTGCAGATTGTCAGAATGAACAAGGTTGTTTTAGAGCTAGATATTGTCTTTCACAGAGAATGACGAAGAGAAAATATCTCATCCAATGACAAACTAAACCAGTTAAACTCGTTCCACAAAACTCGTGATTTTTGTCCAACAACTGAGGCAAGAGGACTCTTGCTAAGTCTGTATTCAAGGCTGCTTCTCAAAATTATTTTAAAAGCAAAATGTTCAGAGAAGTTTTAATTTGTTAATTTCCTGTGTATTTGATTTGTATGTTGTGTAGTCATTCATCAGTTTCACTACCTCTCCATCTCTTCTTGCATTTAAGTTGCATTTAACTCAATGAAGGAAACAATGAGTTTATAAATGCAGATATAAAAATTAATCATTCATATATACAGCAAGAATACAATGATCAGACGATCAAACACCTTGTGTCCCGTTCAGTAAAGGTTCACTTTAACTTGATCTGCTTTGTGGGCAAAATCGAATAAATTCAGCGTTAGAATAAAAGTGTTTAACTCATTGGCCCCCAAGCTCAGCGGTTTAACGACAATCGCCCAGTTACCTGTTGGATCAATGGATGAGACGGAGAGTAGAAATCACTTGTGGCGGCAACAGATGAATGGAGGGTGGTCCACCTTGGTGCTAGTCCTGGCGATATGTGTCTACTGATCGCTGGGTTGGGACATCTGATGTAAGTTAGCAGTAGAGCAGCAAGTTGCTACAGTTACTGTATGTCAAGATATTTGTAGACTGATGAAGATGGCTCAGTGACTCAGATATACATCAAGGGTGTGGCTCCGATGGTTGGAGGCAAATCACTAACCTACATATTTATTGAAGTAATTAAGTCAAATTTATATAATCGTTAACAAACAAACTTGTTTTCTTTGATGCTTTATTACACAATAAATCTTTGCGGGATGGTTTTCTAAGTACATTTGTAGAGGAACCGACTAGAGAGCAGGCCATCCTGGAGGGCAGGCCATCCTTGTCTGGGTATTGCGTAATGAGGAAGGATTAGTTAGCAATCTTGTTGTGCCAAGTCCCTCGGGCAACACTGACTGTAGTAGGGTAGAATTCTGCATTAAGATGGAGAGTGACACGGTTAATTGAGAGACCAGTTCCTGAACTTAAAGAAAGGTAACTTTGATGGTAAGACATGGGAATTGACTGGGATAGACGGGTAAATTAACGTAAAGGATCGACGGTGGAGATGCAATGGCAAAGATTTAAAGATCACATGGATCAATTACAGCAATTGTTCATCCCAGTCTGGAGTAAAAATAAAACAGGGAAGGTGGATCAACCGTGCTAACGAGGGAAATTAGGGACAGTGTTAAATCCAAGGAAAATGCATATAAATTGGCCAGAGGAAGCAGCAAACCGGAGGACTGGTGAAATTTAGAACTCAGAGGAGGATGAAGGGGTTAATTCAGAGGGGCAAAAGAGAAAGAAAGAAAGCTTGCGGGGAATATAAAAAACTGACAGTAAAAGCTTCTTTAGATATGTGGAGGAAGAGATTAGTGAAGACAAATATAGGTCCCAATACAGTCAGAAACTGGTGAATTATACAGTAATGGGAAACAAGGAAACAAGATTCACCCAGAGAGTTGTGAATCTTTAGAATTCTCTGCCAGAGGCAAGTTCACTGGATGTTTTCAAGAGAGAGCTAGATTTAGCTCTAGGGCTAAAGGAATCGGGGGATATGGGGAAAAAGCAGGACCGTGGTACTAAGTTTAGATGACCAGCCATGATCATATTGAAAACTTTTTCATACAGAGAGATGTGATTCTGTGGAATTCACTGCCTCAGAAGGCAATGTAGGCCGGTTCTCTGGATGCTTTCAAGAGAGAGTTAGATATGGCTCTTAAAGATAGTCTGGGGATATGGGGAAATGGCAGGAATGGAGTATTGATTGTGGGTGATCAGCCGGGCCGGATTTACAGTATTAACTAGACAAGCTTAAGCTTAGGGCCTCGAGATCTAGGGGTGGCCTCGGCCCGCTCCACCAAGGTGTATAAAACATTTTGACATAGTGGCGTTGTTACAAAATCTACCATCGGTGGCGCTGTGCTTGCGATTCCGAAGGCTTTGGTGGTGTGGGGGGGGGGGGGAGGGTGGATTATATTCTTTGTCGGAGAGGAATTTGCTCCAAAGATCCTTGGATCTTTGATTTACTCAGACTGCTACTCAGACCTGATGCTGGAAATCCATTCTACGCGAATAAAAACGCCTTCAATATCACGGATCACAAGTGCAGGACAAAGCAAAAGGTATGTAGATTATTTAACCCTTTTTCCTCGCCGAACCTCGCCGCCGCACCAGGCTTACCCACCTCCCCCACTACACCGCGTCCTACCCACCTCCCCACTACACCGCGTCCTACCCACCTCCCCCACTACCACCGCGTCCTACCCACCTCCCCGCTACACCGCGTCCTACCTCCCGCTACACCGCGTCCTACCCACCTCCCCGCTACACCGCGTCCTACCCACCTCCCGCTACACCGCGTCCTACCCACCTCCCCGCTACACCCGCGTCCTACCCACCTCCCCGCTACACTGCGTCCTACCCACCTCCCCGCTACACCGCGTCCTACCCACCTCCCCGCTACACCGCGTCCTACCCACCTCCCCGCTACACCACGTCCTACCCACCTCCCCACTACACCGCGTCCTACCCACCTCCCCGCTACACCGCGTCCTACCCACCTCCCCGCTACACCGCGTCCTACCCACCTCCCCGCCACACTAGGGGCCTGCCCACCTCCCCGCCGCACTATAGGCCTGTCCACCTCCCCGCCACATCAGGCCTACCCACCTCCCGGCCACACCAGACCGTCGAACCTCGCTGCCCCACCAACCATCCGCCCACCGGGACTTCCTACTCTTTGCCCGCTGACCCTCACCACTCCACCGCCCTCCAGCAGCCTGCAGCCATTGCCTTACCTGCAGCCTGGACTTAGCACTGGGCCTGAAGTTTCCACGCTGCAGACTCCAACTCCCCTGGGTTTGACTGCGCTGGGTACTAGTGCTAGCCCCCCTATTCTGGTAACCTCAGTGGCTGTTCCACTGGGTCTTCCCCATTCCCCTCAAACCATGTCACCCCAGCTCTTCCCCATCCACACTACAGTCCTCATACCCCCCTACCCCCTGACCACCACCAGCCTCCACCAGACATCGCCTCGGCCTCAGTCCACTCACCTGCCTTCCTCCGGCCCCAACCCCCAATCCCTGCCGTGTGTTCAACATCACCCCTGACCTCCCCCTCTCAGATACCGAATGGTCTGTCCTCAGCAAAGGCCTCACCTTTGTCCCCCTCCATCCCAACCTCAATGAGTTCCGCACCTGCTGTGATTTGGAGCTCTTCTTCCGTCGCCTCCACCTCACACCGTTCTTCCATGGGAAAGAGTCCTCACCCCCATTGATGATCCCTTTTCCCATCTCCAACTCACCCCCTCCTCTTGGACACACCCCCCCCCTCATGGCCATTGGTACAATGAAATTTGGGGGTCACCATCCAACGTTGGAACGGGAGAACATTCTCAGCGGCTTGGACTTCCGAATCGGCCACTTCCAACCGGAGACCGCGGCTCCCGAAGTCCACAGGCTGAGCTGGGCAGAGATTCACGCTGGCGGCCCTCGGCAAAGCGATCCCAGGGCTCCGCGATATTGAAATCAGCGCGGCCCGAGGCTGGGAGCTCCGCAAACCACAGCTCCATGATGTTGAAGCAGCAGGCCCAACACTCCAGAGATTCAAACAGTGATCCAGGTAAGGCATCACCCGCTCCACGGTGAATCCAATATGTATTTTAAAACCAACTGTTTAATGACAACATACAGCAGGATCTAAAAGTGTCACGCTGTTACTGTCGGGTAGTCATGGTCCTCTAGTCGTGGGGGTGGGGGATTGGGAGGGGGGGGCCTCACAAGTGAAATAGCTTAGGGCCTCTCTTCATCTAAGTCCGTCCCTGGTGATCAGCCATGATCACATTGAATGGCGGTGCTGGCTCGAAGGGCCGAATGATCTACTCCTGCACCTATTGTCTATGTTTCTATGTTAACCAATCTGCAGTGCAGTTTCCCAGCTGATGAAGATGCTGCTGGAATCTTTGATAACCATCATCACTATCTACAATTCCACCCACTTTAGTTTCATCTACAAACTTATCATGCCTTGAGTATTCTCATCCAAATAGTTAATATAAACCACAAACAGCAATGGGCCGAGCACCAATCCCAGAGGCACAACACGTAAGCTTGACTTGATTGTACTTGATGGTGACTCATGTATATATAGTAATGTTTGATCTATTTGGACTGCAAACAAAACAAGCTTGTGACAGTGATCAGTACACACAACAGTAATAACATGAAACCTAATTCCTGGTTTATTAGTTTGGAAGGATTCAGTGTGACTGCCATGGTCTCACAAGGACCAGGATGGTGGGATATCCCATGGGAGTGCTCACACCTCTCACCGGCACCCACCTGAAGCCGCCCCCCTCCCCTGCCTACAAAACGCTCCCTCCAGCCCCACCTGAAGCCTCCCCATCCCCAGTTGCAGGACTAGCCCAAGAATCCACTCGGCCCACAATGTCCATACTAGCTCTCTGGAAACCAGTCCCTTCGACCCACAACACCCATAGTAGCCCTCCAGAAAGCCCCCCCCCCCCACTGGCCCACTGCCTGAAGCCACCCCCCTCCCCGGCTGCATACAAAACAGTGATCAGTACACATGGCAATTCGCTCGTGTGTCAGATGACATGTAGCTCGCTGTCGTCATCCAACGTTGACGGAATTGGTCACCGGGTCACAGAATGCACCGTGTTGTCGTTTCTGGGGATCGCCACGAGGAGGCTTCTGTCATGACCCCCACACATGACAGTAATAAAGCTAAACCAAAGTTGCTCGTCAGTCCCAGTTTATGAGTTTGGAAGGATTTGGTGACAAATGTTTGTGTGACTGCCATGGTCTCACAAGGACCAGGATGGTGGGATGTCCCACGGGACCACCAGGAATTGTCCACATTGGCAGGTGTCAAATCATCAGACCAAGTGTTTCCTGCTTGTTCTGTGTTGGGGGTGTAGAATGATTCAGCTTTAGCAATGAGATCAGCACAAAGCCAATGGACTGGAATTTCCAGTTGGTGATGTTTATCTGTACGTTCAATCTCACATGAATAGGCCTTAAACACCTTAACACGGTGATTGTTTTAGATGGGGCATAGATTGATATTTGACATCTATAACAGAGTTATTTTTAGATGTAGATGTAACAAGGCTCAGTGTTTCCCGTGTACGCTGCACCACCTTTGTGTGATCGGTAAGTTACATCATTGGAATTGGAATGTGTTCTGCATCATCGGGTGACAATGTGCTCCAGTGATTGTAAATGCAAAGACTGATTCCAATGCTGAAACTGCACTTGAACGTAATGGACGTGATCATGTCAGCTATGGAAATGAACAAAGGCAGCAGATACTTCACGGAGCAGTCATGCTGACCCTGAAGTGTAAGAGGTCCCAGAATCGCTCCACCTTCATCAACGATGGGCAGAGTGGACCATGCCCCCAGCACCACCACAGGACGTGAATCCCCAATGCCAACCTCTGTGTACAAGGCTTTGTGTAGGAAGGAACTGCAGATGCTGGATTAAACCAAACGTAGACATGAAAAGCTGGAGTAACTCAGCCGGACAGGCAGCATATCTGGAGACAAGGAATGGTGACGTTTCGTATCAAGACCCTTATTCAGTTTGACTCAACCCGAAACATCACCCATTCCTTCTCTCCAGAGATGCTGCCTGTCCCACTGTGTTACTCCAGCTTTGTGTAAAAGGGTTTAGTCTTCTTTCTCTTACACCCCCCCCCCCCCAACATAAACAACCTCCCACCTTCCAGTCTGTCCCGACTCCTTATCATACTGGACACGGGACCTCCCCAGCTAACGACAGGCCTGGTTCCTGTGAATAGTTTATAATCTGAACATCATCCAAAGCTGGGTGGCAATGTAAACTGTGAAGAGGATGTTAGGAGGTTGCAGGGTGACCTGGACAGGTTGAGTGAGTGGGCAGATGCGTGGCAGATGCAGTATAATATAGATAAATGTAAGGTTATCCACTTTGGCGGCAAAAACAAGGGGCAGATTATTATCTCAATGGGGTTAGGTTAGGTAAGGGGGAGGTGCAGCGAGACCTGGGTGTCCTTGTACACCGGTCACTGAAAGTTGGCGTGCAGGTACAGCAGGCAGTGAAGAAAGCGAATGGAATGTTGGCCTTCATAACAAGAGGATTTCAGTATAGGAATAGAGAGGTTTTTCTGCAGTTGTATAGGGCTCTGGTAAAACCACATCTGGAGTATTGTGTACAGTTTTGGTCTCCTAATTTGAGGAAGGACATCCTTGTGATTGAGGCAGTGCAGCGTAGGTTCACCAGATTGATCAGTGGGATGGCGGGACTGTCATATGAGGAAAGATTGAAAAGACTAGGCTTGTATTCACTGGAGTTTAGAAGGATGAGGGGTTATCTTATAGAAACATATAAAATTATAAAAGGACTGGACAAGCTAGATGCAGGAAAAATGTTCCCAATGTTGGGCGAGTCCAGAACCAGGGGCCACAAGCTTAGAATAAAGGGGAGGCCATTTAAGACTGAGGTGAGAATAAACTTTTTCACCCAGAGAGTTGTGAATTTGTGGAATTCCCTGCCACAGAGGGCAGTGGAGGCCAAAGATCCTATAGCAAGCAAGATAGTGAACTCCTGTTAAAACCAATGGGCTGACGTGTAGCATGCTACGGAGCGGAACGTCAGCCTTTTCATCGGACATTTCAGTAAACCCGACCCGACTTTGTAAATCCCTCTCGCAGTGTAATCAGCGTTGCTGGGGAACAGTTTGTGTGTGTGATATAGTGTTAGACCCATCACTCATAATTCTGTTCATTCATAATTCTGCTATTTTTTGTTAATGATTAATATGTCAATAAATTATAATTCTGTTAATTTTCTTTTTTAATATTTTTTTTAAAATGAAGCCGGTTACGGAAATGGGGCCAAAGATTACCCATGAATCTGCCCATGACCCTACTACGTCTTTTTCGTCGAGTGGACTATCTTGCTCGCTATAGGATCTTTGGTGGAGGCCAAATCACTGGGTGGATTTAAGAGAGAGTTAGATAGAGCTCCAGGGGCTAGTGGAATCAAGGGATATGGGGAGAAGGCAGGCACGGGTTATTGATTGGGGACGATCAGCCATGATCACAATGAATGGCGGTGCTGGCTCCTCCTGCACCTATTTTCTATGTTTCTATGTTTTTTATTTTGTTTTCCTGGAGATAGCAGTTTGATGGATTGTCCACTTGGGGGCAGTGTTACCATGTGATTTTCTTTCCCAGGCTGAGTTCATAATTCATTCTATTTTTCATTATCTAACCATATAAGCCAAGTACTTGCAGTTACCTTAGTTTTCAAAGCATTTTAATTTAATGAGGGGGTTAAATAGGGCCAGTAATATCTCATGAAAAGAACTTGAAGTTCTTTGCTATCAGCTTCCGCAATATGTACTATTTGAATTTGCGAAATAGAACATAGAACATAGAAGATAAACTAATCAGCCCCCACGTGATCCATGTCCCTCCATTTTGAGGTGTACAATATCATGAGAGGAATAGATCGGGTAGATGCCCAGAGTCTTACCCAGAGTAGGGGAATCGGAAACCAGAGGACATAGGTTTAAGGTGAAGGGGAAAAGATGTAATAGGAATTGGTGGGTAACTTTTTCACACAAAGGGTGGTGGGTGTATGGAACGAGCTGCCAGAGGAGGTAGTTGAGACAGGTACCATCATAACATTTAAGAGACATTTGGACAGGTACATGGATAGGACAGGTTTAGAGGGATTTCAGCCAAGAGTGAGCAGATGGGACTAGTGTAGATGGGGCATGTTGGTGGACGTGGACAATTTGGGCCGCAGGGTCTGTTTCCACGCTGTATGACTCTACACCTCTATGTCTCATTCCCTGCATATCCATGTGCCTATCTAAAATCTTCTTAAATGCTCCTATCATTTCTTCCTCTACCGCCACCTCCAGCAGTACAATCCAGCACCCACCGCTGTGTGTAGTCAAAATAGCCCCACAAATCTCCTTTAAGTTGTGCCCCTCTCACTTTAAATGCCCTCTGGTCTTTGACATTTCCAACAGGGCAAATGGTTTTGAATGTCTATCCTATTTATGCATTTCTTATACCAGGTCTCCCCTCATGTTCCCGATGTGGGGGGAGTCCAGAACCAGTTTAAGATTAAGGAGTAAGCCATTTAGAACGGAGACGAGGAAACACTTTTTCACACAGAGAGTTGTGAGTCTGTGGAATTCTCTGTCTCAGAGTGCGGTGGAGGTCGGTTCTCTTGATACTTTCAAGAGAGAGCTAGATAGGGCTCTTAAAGATAGTGGAGTCAGGGGATATCGGTCATGGTTAGGAGGGGCAAGGGGCAGAGGCAGGGACTAGAGAATACCCTGGTGGCTGTACAGCTTGACAATAAGTACTCCTGTTTGAATACTGTTGGGGGGGACAGCCCACCTGGGGGTAGCGACAGCGGCCGGGCCTCCGGTACAGAGACCGGCCCTGTTGCTCAGAAGGGTAAAGAAAAGAAGAGAAGGGCAGTAGTAATAGGGGACTCTATGGGTAGGGGGTCAGACAGGCGAATCTGTGGACGCAGTCAGGAGACCCGGATGGTAGTTTGCCTCCCTGGTGCCAGGGTCTGGGATGTGTCTGAATGTGTCCAAGATATCCTGAAATGGGAGGGAGAGGAGCCCGAGATCGTGGTACATATAGGTAACAATGACATAGGTAGAAAAAGGGAAGAGGTCCTGAAAGGAGAATTTAGGGAGTTAGGAAGAGAGTTAAGGAAAAGGACCGCAAAGGTAACAATCTAAGGATTACTGCCTGTGCCACGCGACAGTGAGAGTAGGAATGGAGCGAGGTGGAGGATAAATGCGTGGCTGAAGGACTGGTGCAGAGGGCAGGGATACAAGTTTCTGGATCATTGGAACCTCTTTTGTGGAAGGTGTGACCTGTACAAAAAGGACGGGTTGCACTTGAACCTGAGGGGGACCGATATCCTGGCGGGGAGATTTGCAAAGGCTACTGCGGAGACTTTAAACTAGAACGGTTGGGGAGAGGGACTCAAATAGAGAAAGCTAGTAGACAGTGTGTGAGGCAGGAGGCAGAGAAGGGAAGCACTCAGACCCAACATGTAGGGGGGAAAGAAGAAAACAATAATAAACAGAGAATAAGAGGTGGTGGGTTTCTTAAATGTGTGAGCAGAGAAACAGAGGGGTGTAAAATGCGGGCGGAAGCAATAGGTAGCAAGGTGAAAGTGGCAGGCAGACAAATCTAGGGCAAAAATCAAAAAGGGCCACTTTTCAACATAATTGTATAAGGGGTAAGAGCATTGTGAAAACAAGCCTGAAGGCTTTGTGTCTCAATGCAAGGAGCATTCATAATAAGGTGGATGAGTTGAATGTGCAGATAGCTATTGACGATTATGATATAGTGGGGATCATGGAGACATGGCTCCAGGGTGACCAAGGCTGGGAGCTGAACATCCAGGGATATTCAATATTCAGGAGGTATAGACAGTAAGGAAAAGGAGGTGGGGTAGCGTTGCTGGTTAGAGAGGAGATTAACGCAATGGAAAGGAAGGACATTAGCTTGGAGGATGTGGAATCGATATGGGTAGAGCTGCGAAACACTAAGGGGCAGAAAACGCTAGTGGGTGTTGTGTACAGGCCACCTAACAGTAGTAGTGGAGTTGGGGATGGCATCAAACAGGAAATTAGAAATGCGTGCAACAAAGGTAAAACAGTTATAATGGGTGACTTCAATCTACATATAGATTGGGTGAATCAAATTGGCAGGGGTGCTGAGGAAGAGGATTTCTTGGAATGTATGCGGGATAGTTTTCTAAACCAACATGTAGAGGAACCAACGAGAGAGCAGGCTATTCTAGACTGGGTATTGAGTAATGAGGAAGGGTTAGTTAGCAGTCTTGTTGTGCGTGGCCCCTTGGGCAAGAGTGACCATAATATGGTTGAGTTCTTCATTAGGATGGAGAGTGACATTGTTACTTCAGAAACCAGGGTTCTCAACTTAAAGAAAGGTAACTTTGAGGGTATGAGACGTGAATTGGCCAAGATTGACTGGCAATTGATTCTTAAAGGGTTGACGGTGGATATGCATTGGAAGGCATTTAAAGACTGCATGGAAGAACTACAACAATTGTTCATCCCAGTTTGGCAAAAGAATAAATCAGGGAAGGTAGTGCATCCGTGGATAACAAGGGAAATCAGGGATAGTATCAAAACAAAAGATGAAGCATACAAATTAGCCAGAAAAAGCAGCCTACCAGAGGACTGGGAGAAATTCAGAGTCCAGCAGAGGATGACAAAGGGCTTAATTAGGAAAGGGAAAATAGATTATGAAAGAAAACTGGCAGGGAACATAAAAACTGACTGCAAACGTTTTTATAGATATGTGAAGAGAAAGAGATTAGTTTTAAAAAATGTACGTCCCTTGCAGTCAGAAACAGGTGAATTGATCATGGAGAACAAGGACATGGCAGACCAATTGAATAGCTACTTTGGTTCTGTCTTCACTAAGGAAGACAAATAATCTGCCGGAAATAGCAGGGGACCGGGGGTCAAATGAGATGGAGGAACTGAGTTAAATCTAGGATAGCCGGGAAGTGGTGTTAGGTAAATTGAATGGATTAAAGTCCGATAAATCCCCAGGGCCAGATAGGCTGCATCCCAGAGTACTTAAGGAAGTAGCCCCAGAAATAGAGAATGCATTAGTGATAATTTTTCAAAACTCCTTAGATTCTGGAGTAGTTCCTGAGGATTGGAGGGTAGCTAATGTAACCCCACTTTATAAAAAGGGAGGGAGAGAGAAAACGGAGAATTACAGACGAATCTTATAGAATTTTTTGAGGATGTAACTAGTAGAGTGGATAGGGGAGAACCAGTGGATGTGTTGTATCTGGACTTTCAGAAGGCTTTCGACAAGGTACCACATAAGAGATTAGTATACAAACTTAAAGCACACGGTATTGGGGGTTCAGTATTGATGTGGATAGAGAACTGGCTGGCAAACAGGAAGCAAAGAGTAGGAGTAAACGGGTCCTTTTCAGAATGGCAGGCAGTGACTAGTGGGGTACCGCAAGGCTCAGTGCTGGGACCCCAGCTATTTAAAAGAAATATTAATGAGGGAATTTAATGCAACATCTTCAAGTTTGCGGATGACACTAAGCTGGGGGGCAGTGTTAGCTGTGAGGAGGATGCTAGGAGGCTGCAAGGTGACTTGGATAGGCTGGGTGAGTGGGCAAATGCATGGCAGATGCAGTATAATGTGGATACATGTGAGGTTATCCACTTTGGTGGCAAAAACAGGAAAGTAGACAATTATCTAAATGGTGGCCGATTAGGAAAAGGGGAGATGCAACGATGTTGGGGAAGTCCAGAACAAGGGGTCACAGTTTTGAGGATAAGGGGGAAATCTTTTAGGACCGAGATGAGGAAAACATTTTTCACACAGAGAGTGGTGAATCTCTGGAATTCTCTGCCACAGAAGGTAGTTGAGGCCAGTTCATTGGCTATATTTAAGAGGGAGTTAGATGTGGCCCTTGTGGCTAAAGGGATCAGGGGGTATGGAGAGAAAGCAGGTACAGGATACTGAGTTGGATGATCAGCCATGATCATATTGAATGGCGGTGCAGGCTCGGAGGGCCGAATGGCCTACTCCTGCACCTATTTTCTATGTTTCTAAGTGCTGGAGTAATTCAGCAGGTCAGGCAGCATCTCTGGAGAAAAGCAATAGGTATTGTTTCGGGTCGAGACACCTTCATCAGACCCAAAACCATCACCTGTTCCTTTTGCCCAGAGATGCTGCCTGACCTGCTGAGTTACTCCAGCATTATGTGTGTATCTTCAGTGTAAACAGGTATTTGCAGTTCATTTTGACACTCCTTAAACTAAACAAAGTTGCTTACATTTCTTTCCATGAACCTGAAATATTTGAAACGAGTATCTGAAGTATTTAGCTCGGGGCAGAAGGTTGCATCTGCAAAGAAACTTGCCCTCATACATCATAGACTGGTAGCTGAATGCCCCCCCCCCCTCCTTTTTAGTCAGTATTTCCTGACTGCTGACCTTTGCAAATTCTAGCCAGTTCACAGGCAAGGAAACAAAGCAAAACAGAGACACAAGGGAGTGTGAACACTGTCACAGACTCTGCCCATCACAAAAGCAAAGTAAGTTTTTCTCTTGAGGTTTAGTTTAGTGTTGTTTAGTATAGAGCTATGGGCGGAAACAGATCTTTCGGCCCAGCAAGTCCGTGCAGTCCAGCGATCCCTGCACACTAACACTATCCTACACACTCTAGAGACAATTTACAATTACACCAAGCCAATTAACCTACAAACCTGTACGTCTTTGGAGTGTGGGAGGAAACTGGAGCTCCCGGGGAAAATGTACAAACCACAGTCACGGGGAGAACGTACAAACCCCGTACAGACAGCACCGGTAGTCAAGATTGAACCCGAGTCTCTAGCGCTGTAAGGCAGCAACTCCACCGCTGGCCACAGTGCCAGTATTTTGGATTTCACATCATCAGCTGCCTGAGATCAGCACCGTGATGAAAATGTTGTTTATTTTATTGTCACGCAAACCGAGGTACAGTGAGAAGTTTTTGTTTGTTCCGTGCTTTACCAGTCAGCAGAAAGACTATACATGATTAGAATCAGGCCGTCCATCCACAGTGCACAGATACAAGATGTATAGTTTAGTTTAATTTATTGTCACGGAATCAAGGGATATGTGGAGAAGGCAGGCACAGGTAACTGATTGTGGATGAGCAGCTATGATCACAATGAATGGCGGTGCTGGCTCGAAGGGCCAAATGGCCTACTCCTGCACCTATTTTCTATGTCTATGTTTCTATCTGGGGAGAAGGCAGGAACGGGGTACTGATTGGGGATGATCAGCCATGATCACATTGAATGGCGGTGCTGGCTCGAAGGGCTAAATGGTCTACTCCTGCACCTATTGTCTATTGCCTATTCTACTAACACTATCCCACACACTAGGGACAAATTTACATTTATACCACACCAATTAACCTACAAATCTGATTGTCTTTGGAGTGTGGGAGAAAACAGGAGCACCCAGAAAAACTCACACATATAATACCTCCAAATCAGTGTTGACCACCTCTCACAACCATCCCAACTTAACCCGACCTTACTCTCTTCCCCCTTTATAAATGTTCTGTCCTGTTATTACTGGAGACTTCCGTGACCTTTCCTGCACCCTCTTTCTCGTTAACTGCATGCGTACGCTTCCATGTTGTTGACTCCACCCCCCACTATTTAGTTTAAACCCACCCGTGTAGCACTTGCAAACCTGCCCACCAGAATGTTGCTCCCCTCCAATTAAGGTGCAACCCATCCCTTTTGTACAGGTCACCCCTGCCCTAGAAGAGATCCCAGTGGTCCAGAAATCTAAATCCCTGCCCCCTGCACCAACTCGTCAGCAACACATTCAGATCCCCTATCTCCCTGTTCCTGCCCTCACTAGCACGAGGTACTGGAAGCAACCCAGAGATCACCACCCTGGAGGTCCTGCTATTCAGCCTCCTACATAATTCTCTATACTCACGTTGCGGAACCTCCTTCCTATTCTTACCTATGTCGTTTGTGCCTACATGCACAAGTACTTCCGGCTGCTTCCCTTGTTTTAGTTTCTGCCTCAACAACCTCCTCTAGCAGCTTGTTCCATACACCCACCATCCTGAGTGAAAAGGTTGCCTCTCAGGTTCCTATTAATTATTTCCCCTCTCACCTGAGATCTGTGTCCTATGGGTCTTGATTCCCCTACTCTGGGTAAAAGACTGTACATCTATGCTATCTATTCCCCTCCTGATTGTATACACTTCTATAAGATCACCTCTTATCCTCCAACACTCCAAGGAATAGAATCCTAGCCTGCCCAACTTCTCCCTATAGCTCAGGCCCTCAAGCCCTTACAACATCCTCATAAATCTTTGCTGCACTCTTTCCAGCTTTACAACATATGTCCTGCAGCAAGGTGGTCAAAACTGAACACAATATTCAAACTGTAGCCTCTCCAGTACCTTGTACAGCTGTAAAATAGCATCCCAACTTCTATACTCAGCACCCTGACTGATCAAGGTCTTCTTGACCACCTTATCTACTCATGACACCATTTTCATGGAACTATGTAGCTGTGCTCCATAATGCCACTGTTCTACATCACTCACCAGAGCCCTACCATTCACTGTGTCGGTCCTGTCCACGTTAGACTTTGCAAAATGCAATACTTTGCACTTACATTAAATTCCATTAACCATTGCTTTACCCACCTACCCAACTGATCAAGATCCTGCTGCAGCCTTCACCAGTTTCATATCTAAAGATTACACAATTAGTAACAGCATAAAATCCAGTTTACCCTTGAATATGAGGTGCAGATTGTCAGAATGAACAAGGTTGTTTTAGAGTTAGATATTCTCTTTCACAGAGAATGACGAAGAGAAAATAGCTCATCCAATGAGAAACTAAACCAGTTAAACTCGTTCCACAAAACTCGTGATTTTTGTCCAACAACTGAGGCAAGAGGACTCTTGCTAAGTCTGTATTCAAGGCTGCTTCTCAAAATTATTTTAAAAGCAAAATGTTCAGAGAAGTTTTAATTTGTTAATTTCCTGTGTATTTGGTTTGTATGTTGTGTAGTCATTCATCAGTTTCACTACCTCTCCATCTCTTCTTGCATTTAAGTTGCATTTAACTCAATGAAGGAAACAATGAGTTTATAAATGCAGATATAAAAATTAATCATTCATATAAACAGCAAGAATACAATGATCAGATGATCAAACACCTTGTGTCCCGTTCAGTAAAGGTTCACTATAAATTGATCTGATTTGTGGGCAGAATCGAATAAATTCAGTTAGAATAAAAGTGTTTAACTCATTGGCCCCCAAGCTCAGCGGTTTAACGACAATCGCCCAGTTACCTGTTGGATCAATGGATGAGACGGAGAGTAGAAATCACTTGTGGCGGCAACAGATGAATGGAGGGTGGTCCACCTTGTGCTAGTCCTGGCGATATGTGTCAACTGATCGCTGGGTTGGGACATCTGATGTAAGTTAGCCGTAGAGCAGCAAGTTGCTACAGTTACTGTATGTCAAGATATTTGTAGACTGATGAAGATGGCTCAGCGACTCAGATATACATCAATGGTGTGGCTCCGATGGTTGGAGGCAAATCACTAACCTACATCTTTATTGAAGTAATTAAGTCAAATTTATATAATCGTTAACAAACAAACTTGTTTTCTTTGATGCTTTATTACACAATAAATGTTTGCGGGATGGTTTTCTAAGTAAATTTGTAGAGGAACCGACTAGAGAGCAGGCCATCCTGGAGGGCAGGCCATCCTGGACTGGGTATTGCATAATGAGGAAGGATTGTTAGCAATCTTGTTGTGCCAAGTCCCTCGGGCAACACTGACTATAATAGGGTCAAATTCTGCATTAAGATGGAGAGTGACACGGTTAATTGAGAGACCAGTTCCTGAACTTAAAGAAAGGTAACTTTGATGGTAAGACATGGGAATTGACTGGGATAGACGGGTAAATTATACGTAAAGGATCGACGGTGGAGATGCAATGGCAAAGATTTAAAGATCACATGGATCAATTACAGCAATTGTTCATCCCAGTCTGGAGTAAAAATAAAACAGGGAAGGCGGATCAACCGTGGCTAACGAGGGAAATTAGGGACAGTGTTAAATCCAAGGAAAATGCATATAAATTGGCCAGAGGAAGCAGCAAACCGGAGGACTGGGTGAAATTTAGAACAGAGGAGGATGAAGGGGTTAATTCAGAGGGGCAAAAGAGAAAGAAAGAAAGCTTGCGGGGAATATAAAAAACTGACTGTAAAAGCTTCTTTAGATATGTGGAGGAAGATATTAGTGAAGACAAATATAGGTCCCATACAGTCAGAAACTGGTGAATATATACAGTAATGGGAAACAAGGAAACAAAATTCACCCAGAGAGTTGTGAATCTTTAGAATTCTCTGCCAGAGGCAAGTTCACTGGATGTTTTCAAGAGAGAGCTACATTTAGCTCTAGGGCTAAAGGAATCGGGGGATATGGGGAAAAAGCAGGAACGTGGTACTAAGTTTAGATGACCAGCCATGATCATATTGAAAACTTTTTCATACAGAGAGTTGTGATTCTGTGGAATTCTCTGCCTCAGAAGGCAGTGTAGGCTGGTTCTGTGGATGCTTTCAAGAGAGATTTAGATATGGCTCTTAAAGATAGTCAGGGGATATGGGAAATTGGCAGGAACGGAGTATTGATTGTGGGTGATCAGCCGGGCCAGATTTACGTATTAACTAGACAAGCTTAAGCTTAGGGCCTCGAGATCTAGGGGGCGTCGGCCCGCTCCACCAAGGTGTATAAAACTTTTGACATAGTGGCGTTGTTACAAAATCTACCCACCTCCCCGCCACACTAGGGCTACCCACCTCCCCGCTAGACCGATTCCTACCTACCTCCCCGCTACACCGCGTCCTACCCACCTCCCCGCTACACCGCGTCCTACCCACCTCCCCGCTACACCGCGTCCTACCCACCTCCCCGCTACACCGCGTCCTACCCACCTCCCCGCCACACTAGGGGCCTCCCCGCCACACCAGGCCTGCCCACCTCCCGCTACACCGGGGCCTACCCACCTCCCCGCCACACCAGGCTTACCCACCTCCCCGCCGCATCGGGGCCTACTCACCTCGCCTCTTCACCGGACCGTCGAACCTCGCCGCTCCACCGACCATCCGCCCACCGGGACTTCCTACGCTTTGCCCGCTGACCCTCACCACTCCACCGCCCTCCAGCAGCCCGCAGCCATTGCCTTACCTGCAGCCTGGACTCAGCACCAGGCCTGAAGTTTCCACGCTGCAGACTCCAACTCCCTGGGTTTGACTGCGCTGGGTCCTAGTGCTAGCCCCCCCAACATTGGTAACCTCAGTGGCTGTTCCACTGGGTCTTCCCCATTCCCCTCAAACCATGTGACCCCAGCTCTTCCCACCCACACTACAGTCCTCATACCCCACTACCCCCCTGACCACCAACCCACCCCTCCACCAGACATCGCCTCAGCCTCAGTCCACTCACCTGCCTTCCTCCGGCCCCAACCCTCATCCCTGCCGTGTGTTCAACATCCCCCCTGACCTCCCCCTCTCAGATACCAAATGGTCTGTCCTCAGCAAAGGCCTCACCTTTGTCCCCCTCCGTCCCCTTCTCAATGAGTTCCGCGCCTGCTGTGATTTGGAGCTCTTCTTCCGTCGCCTCCGCCTCACACCGTTCTTCCATGGGAAGGAGTCCTCGCCCCCATTGATGATCCCTTTTCCCGTCTCCAACGCACCCCCTCCTCTTGGACCCCCCCCCCCTCATGGCCATTGGTACAATGAAATTTGGGGGTCACCATCCAACGTTGGAACGGGAGAATATTCTCAGCGGCTTGGACTTCCGAATCGTCCACTTCCAACCGGAGACCGCGGCTCCCGAAGTCCACAGGCTGCGCTGGGCGGAGATTCACGCTGGCGGCCCTCGGCAAAGGGATCCCAGGGCTCCGTGATATTGAAATTAGCACGGCCCGAGGCTGGGAGCTCCGCAAACCACAGCTCCATGATGTTGAAGCAGCAGGCCCAACACTCCAGAGCTTCAAACAGTGATCCAGGTAAGGCATCGCCCGCTCCGCGATGAATCCAATATGTATTTTAAAACCAACTGTTTAATGACAACATACAGCAGGATCTAAAAGTGTCACGCTGTTACTGTCGGGTAGTCATGGTCCTCTAGTCGTGGGGGTGGGGGATTAGGAGGGGGGGGGCCCACAAGTGAAATAACTTGGGGCCTCTCTCATCTAAATCCCGCCCTGGTGATCAGCCATGATCACATTGAATGGCGGTGCTGGCTCGAAGGGCCGAATGATCTACTCCTGCACCTATTGTCTATGTTTCTATGTTAACCAATCTGCAGTGCAGTTTCCCAGCTGATGAAGATCCTGCTGGAATCTTTGATAACCATCATCACTATCTACAATTCCACCCACTTTAGTTTCATCTACAAACTTATCATGCCTTGAGTATTCTCATCCAAATAGTTAATATAAACCACAAACAGCAATGGGCCGAGCACCAATCCCAGAGGCACAACACGTAAGCTTGACTTGATTGTACTTGATGGTGACTCA